>OMNZ01056205.1:0-10396 GCA_900303255.1 Lesueurigobius sanzi | reverse complement strand
TGTTGCCGTGCAGATTGGATCTTTCCCAGACCCAGCCAGGTTTGATTATGTTTATCCTGTAACTACATATGGACATCCAACACATGCATGCTGTTGGTTATTCAGATTATTTGATCCTTGAATACATGCTCTACAACAGGGGTGTCAAACTCATTTGGGCCAAAATTCCCCTACGATGGCGGGTCGCGGGCCGCATATATTGTAAACAGGAAAATACTATCGACAAAACATTTTTCTATATATTAATAATACTAATTAGCTCTGTGATAATTCAGACCATTTGATTGACATTTTAAAATTGGTCAAAGCCGGACAGGACTGTAGCCTGATAAATAATAATAATGGTTTACACTTATATTACACGCCTGTACCACCAGGGGGCTGTAAAATACTGAAAACAACCCTTCAACCCTTTCTGTTTTTATAGCTTCTATAATAGTGCAGTGTCAGTGCCCTCAGCTGGACAGGTGTGGAACCGTTTTTAAATGTTGGCTGCCCCCTAGTGGCTGGAGTGAGCATTATGGTTATTTATTTAAACATCCATAACTCCTGACAGGAATGGTCTAGAGACTTGCTTTTTTTTTTGACATGTTCAGAGATGTGTGCTCTATAGTGACGGGCCAGTTGAAATCATCTCGCGGGCCGCATTTGGCCCGCGGGCCTTGACTTTGACACCTGTGCTCTACAATCTATACAAGAAAATAAGTCTAATCTGTAATTTGAATTAGCAAATGTTGTTATATTGCACCATAATCATACAGTAGGTAGAGTTGCTGTAATAATTTAAAGGGGAGGTTTATGGGTGTGTATTGTATGCACCTACAAAACAGCATATTGATTACTGGAGTCTGTCAATATGAGACCATCTTTAGGCTAAAGCTTGTCATCTCTGTGTCATTTACCTTGTGTAGATTCCCTTTCGAGTCGCCCAGGAATGTGATGACATGTCCCGCCCTCACGCTGACAGCTACAGCAGTGAGTCGGGCCGAGGGGCTGTCCAGGATGGTCTCCGCCTCCACAGGGATCCTGCTGGCCATGGGACTGGGAGTGTGATCTGAGCCACACGGGTACGCCTCCAGGGTGTTCTGGGATGGGAGCAGAACCGCATTAACTCATATATAATAACATGCTGTACTGTATGTGTGTGGCCTGTTCAGGCCAGTGCATTTATCCTTGAATCAAAGTCTAAGAAAATGTGAAGCATATCATTCCAAATATGTTACGTTTACTTAATTCTTCCACACTGTTCTATGGATATTATTTATTACGCTGATATATTACTTACATTTACTACATTTGGCAACAAAAATGAACTTTTTCTTGTATTGTTTTATCTATTTACATGGTGGCTGTACAATGCTTGTACTCTTCTGTAAAATAAATCAAGTCCCTGTAAATCTTAGCCCGTTCATCTTGTAGAGCACAGGCTCATCCTCGCTCCTCACCCACATTCATGCTGCACTGTCCTACTGGTCTGAAATTAAGAAAAAACAAACCTGAAAGACTAAACTGAAGTAAGAACAAGGCAGAGAGGCACCTGTTCATGAGATCGCCTTGCTTGCTACAGCAGCCATTCCCAAAGCCTGGAGCATCACAGCCCCTTATTTATCCGAATATCACATGGGGGCTCACCAATAATAATAACTAAAAGAAAAACTTAAATGAAGCCTCTATTCAAAGAAGGTGTAATGCTACATTTAAAATAACAATACCAATAACTGTCGGTATCACAACGATTTAACTTTGAGAAATAGAAATCATTTCAAAATGAATTTTCTATCATGTACTCGTTTTGTACTTACTTTTTGCAAGCAGATCTAAAACTAATGAACCACAATTCCACTATGTTTTTTCTTTGAACCAACAGTTCTCAGTAGTGCCTGTGGTTCCAGTGGATATCTAATGAACTTTGTCAACCCTTATGCTTGGACAGACTTTCTCATGCCTGATACATCCCACAGGAAAGGCTTGGGCTGAAGCAGTGCTTCACTCCCTAACATGTCAAAGAGGGGGTCATTGTTTCACCACTGCTCGCTGGATCAATACAAAATGGCAATGAACCTGCGAGCACTGTCTGCTGAAAGCTGCGTGGAATTGGCTTTTCCGCTCTTATGAATGGACCTTTTATTGGGTGTGCTTGTGCTAGCACTGGGACAGATGCAAGACACAGGCCCATCACCACATGCTCAAAACATCGCTCGGTTATGTTGCAGACACACACCAACGTTTGTAGAAATAAATCACAGCGGATACACAGTGGTCACTAATGTCTTAAGGTTTTTAATTCTACGATAAGATTTAAATCATACCAAGAAGAGACTATACATGTGGCCTTTAAGGATCATAGCAGTGATTCCTGCAGAAATAGGGTTGGTCCATATCCTATCGTATATCGATATCAGGGCATCATTGTGGATGCGATATAATCAGCATGTGCAGCTGATTTTGACTGAAGTCAGGACCAGCGGCTGACGGATATCACAGCTAATGCTACGCTCAGCTCCACTCAGAGCAGCATAAACACTGACTGTGGAGGCTTTAGGGGCACAACATGAATTGAAGGATGTATGTTGATCAAATTAGGAAATTAGCATGGCGCTAAAAGAAAAAGAATCCCAAAAGGCGTAATGTTGGGATTTTGAAATTATTATTATTATCCGTTGTCAATCACCCTGACCTATGCAGAACCCAGTCTTTCATCTTGTACAATTTTCATTTTCTTCATAGCATTTTAATGTATTTAATAACAATCTCAATCTAGGTGCATACTTAGTATTTTTCTTTTCAGAAAGTTAAAACTATAACTAATTAGACATTATTGAAGGTGCGAGACTTACCTCTGGTAGAATAGCGCAGTTGGACTTGACTTCATACTCGATGTAGGCAGCCTCTGTCCCATCCTCGCGGCCCAACTTGGTGTAGCACAAGTCTCTGGTAGAGTTGATCCTTTTGTCTATATCTTGCAGGTTAAACATACAGAGGGCAGAGTCTTCACTCGGCCGGTGTGACGAGGTCGACTGAGTGGAGAAGACCCCCAGCAGGACGTCCTGACCTCCAGCCCCCGCCCCAGAACGACCCAACTGCACTGCCTGCAGCAGACTGTACACCTTCGCTGCTCTGGAGCGACATGTTAGGGGCACCTCTACATAAGAGTAGTAAGACTGGTCATCCAGGCAAACTCGAGACACATAAGTCCTGTATTCCCTAGATAGAGACTTCAGATCTCGTCTGTAGAACAGAAAGTATACATGATGTTGATGCGCAAATGTAGACACAAAATGATGGTCATACTCTGACAGACGACCAGCTACAGCAAGTTTGGCTGTCTCTTCATAAGAAAAAATAGATCCTTGGGCAAGGTTGCGTGTGGAAATGGGGGGATGACTGCTGGTATAACCCCGTCCCACAAACAAAACAGGCTGGCGGTCAGGATAAGCCCGGACAACTACTCCTACAGTGCTGACATTGGGATGGTTGGCTGCTACATATTGAGTATCTACAGGTCGTTCGGTGGAGAAGAGGATCTGCTCCACTGAGTCCAGGCTGCGTTTCTGACAGATGCCCTGATTGACACTCCCACAGGTGATGAGGTTCAAAGAGTATGGGTCCACCAGCAGCAGCTTGTTGTGGTTGCTAGTACTTCGAGCTTGTGGACATGTGGACTCTGTCACAGGAGGGAGGCACTCCTGGCTGTCTGTCACTGGGCCAGTGTCAGCCTGCACCTCCACACCGAGGGTTTTGTCCAGTTGAAAGAGATGGTCCCGGGAGCCCACATACACCCGACCGATGTGGGGGTCTGGGTGCAGGGCTAAGTGCTCAAACAGAGTGTTGGCGTGAGTGAAGGTGGGGTACAGGTCAGAGGAGTCTGATCCATAGATGAGACTGATGGGCCAAGCCACTATGACGACCAGGAGGGTTAGCACTGGGGGTCCAGCCCAACAGTGAGCCCCGATCCCAGGAGGCATGGCTGCACAGCTGAGGGAGCACACAAGACAAATGTGTTTATGTAAAAGTATTCATGAATCCTTTGTCAGTAATAGAAAACAAAACAGAATGTTGGGGAAGTTGTAAAGAAATGTGTCTCTGGACCGATATAGAGTAGGGTTCTGTTCACAAAAAGGCCTCAATCTTTGGATGGAACATTCATACAATGAGTTTAAGTGTTGATATTGAGAGGAGTGAACATTAGTAGACCTAGATCATACTCATGTAAACAGATACATGAGAGTGTGTTTGTGAGTTCAAATGTGGGACAATGGATGGAAATTAATTAACTCATGTCAAGGTTCAGCATGGAGTGAATGCAGCGCTTCATGTGTGAAGCGCTTTGGGTGTGACTTGTGTCATATGAAAAGCGCTATACAGCCAGATTTTAGCCCTTCATGGCTTAAGTCCGGCATGACGTGTTTATATGCACCAGTCTCATGTTCATTAACAGGCACAGTCCCAAACAAACAAATAGTTATATTGTAGATACACACCCTCAAGAGGTGTCCTTCAACATAATCCTTCCGGAGATTAGCTCCGCATCAGTGTTCTGCTGGACTCCTCCAGAGCATCACCTGCAGATGTAAAGGCAAATAAAACTACTTTAATTAGTTTACTAATCTGTGGAAAGAGAAGACAAAAAGATAATGAACTGCTAACATCAAATCAAATGTCGTAACATGTTCAAAGAGGTCTAACCCAGAGAGTTTGTAGGTTATGAAAGATCTCGTACAGACAATACATTTAGTAGATTACCTTAAAAATGGCAACTTTTGTGATTTGTTAATTGTGATAATACAAATTGCACTTTTGTTTCAAATATGATAAATCTTGCAGCCATACTCTGGAGTATCACATACTACAGCTCTGATGTTGGAGCATGCCCTAACTCCAGACAAGGTCATAAACGGCCCCAAAGACTAGACTACACACCGCTGCTGCCAGGTTCACAACAACAATGGTGTGAACAATGATGCGCCCTGGCTGCAGCTACTTGTTCCAGCTGCAAACGTGGCAAGATCTTTTAACATGTGAGGAAGCAGTCGACTACTCTCACCAAACCTCAGGATAACATCACTAATACCAATTAAAATATCTTTCTGTATATGACATAATAAATGAAAAATGTGCTTATTTGAATTCGGCCTGACGAGAACTTTAACAGTCTTGACAAACAGACTGTTGAGGCAGATTCCTCAGAGAGAAGCCTAAATGGAGCTCTCTGCCTCAGTGAAGTGTGCCTTTCACTTAATTCCCCACAGTCTGGCGGCAGCAGCACAGTCCACCGGGGCTCAGCGATCTGGGGGAGGGACCAATCGCCATGAGAGCCGGCACAGAACAGGCGAGAGGGGGGCACGAAGAGGACCGAGGTGATGTCTGAGCGCTCACTGATGGAATGTGACTAAAGACAATGAAGCAATGACCACAAATCCAGTGTTTTCTACTGGGTTTAGGGCAGTGGTGGGAGAAGGATTACATTTTCTTACTTAAGTAAAAGTACAGATACAGGAGCAACACATTTACTTAAGTAAAAGTAAAATATCTAGTCACGCAAATTTATCTAACTATTTAAATGTGACGTATTTTGATGAAGAATAGTGCTTTTGTGTCAAACTAGGACTAAACAAAGTCTAAAGGTCAAAGACTTGGTTACTTTCCACCACTGATTAGACTTAGACATTCATTCACAAAATATTTGAAAATGTACAATAGATGAAGCAGATTTAGGTTTTGCATTTCTTGTCCACTTTATTAAAATATTATGTTTTCCATCACCAGAAGTGAGACATAATTCTTTACTTTCTCTTAAATTGCGAGCAGTACTCCAACCAGAGATGGCCACATCACCCTGAATATGAACTTAAGCTACCCTCACAAAACTAACACGGTCGTCACATTGTGCTAAAAAAAAAAACTGAAAAGAGTAAAAAGCTAATACATTATAATCCAACCACAAACTAGACGATACTTCAATTCAAGCCAACAAAGCTCTTTCAAACTAAAAGGGTGTGTTTTATGTGCAGTCACGTTTCTCTCTGAATGAACACATTCCTATTAGAGACTACACTCCCACGATCACAGCCGTCTCATAATGTGCTCCATGAACCTGAAGATCAAAGCTGTTCTTCTGCCCACTCCGTCTCACCTGACTCAAACTACACACACTGTCCTAAACTGGAAATTTAGACAGCCCAGTGCGTTTCTTTTACTTTAGGCTATATATGCTCCAGTTAAACTCATACACAAGGTGAGAGAGAGAACAAAACTCTGTCTAGACTAGAAACTAGATCAGGCCTCTCCAACCAGTAGCAACCCTTTCTAAGTAGCTCGCCAAAGTATTTTCTACATTTCTACATGCATGACAAATTTTTATATTTTTTTAACATTGAACACACTCTCCACACATTTAGGTAAAGAATAAAGAGGAAACTCCTGTCATTTTGTGAAAGAGTGTTGAAATAACATCTTGGTTACAGGTTGATTCCACTCAAGTTGAATAGTTACACGTGTTTATTCGAAGCATAAGTAGCTCGCTGCCATTATTGTCACGTAAAAGTAGCTCACGCCACAAAAAAGGTTGGAGACACCTGCTCTAGATGTATAAATTCAGTTTAGTTTAGTGCACAGTTGCAAAATACAATCAAATTGTAAGTGTTATTGTGCTAAAACTCTTAAAATGAACCCCACTACCCATTTGTTATCGATGGAGAGCCATGCTGTAGGGGCAATCGTGATGTCATCACATCTGTGGCTTTAGTGGGCAACTTGATGTATTGAATAAATATTAATAGGTCCTTGAACATTGTGAAACATTGTTCACAAACAGAGCATTCCCAATGCTTCCCTTGCACTGTAACAGATCTGTGACTAAATAAACTGCGCTACTCACCTGAATGCATGAGCTGTTTGCCCACCATTCACCAAAGCATCCAGTGAAAATTACAGAAGAAAACAACAACAGACCTGCTGATTATAGCACAGTTACACGACGACGAAACAGTGGCACGTTTATGTATCAGACACGTATCTTTTACACCACAACACACATATCCTCTGACTCCAGGTTTCACTGAAAACTCTGAAGGTGGTAGTTTCATGTCTCAGTGGGAGGCTGTTTTCAGACGCTCAGCCTCTTGTGAACTGTGCAAAACGAGGATGCACGGAGAACGATTCCATCACAGCCACGGTCCGAACACTGATTGGCTACCTCATGGTCAATAAATGTACTCAATTAACTGTCTGTTAATAATTTTACGTTAGAATGCACCAGAATCACCTCAGAGAGCAACAACATCCTAAAGTTCCCTGGAAGTTGGAACTGCTGGACAAAGATGTGTACTGCACTTTCATTGTGCCAAATGAGTTTTTTTGATTGAGAGGACGTGACTGCTGCATTTTGCTGGAGATTGTTGCCATACAGCCCTTTGTCTTTTATTTGTTTAGAGCCTACTTTATGTGTGGTTGGGAATCATGAAAAAGCTACTGGGACATTTGAATTACCCTTTTGAGTATGATTAGTAAATCAATCTATCCATCCATCCAACACAGGTGTCCCCTCAACTAGATCTGTTCAAGGTCCACAAACTTTTCCTTTTGCCCCATCCAAGGTCCTGACATAATAGTACGCATTCATTCCACTTAGCCATATAAACCACATCTTGCTTATTTAACTAATAATCAAGCAAGTTGATGGAAGATATAATAATAGGGTCATTATAAATTGATTAATTATACTGTTGTTTTAATATTTAGTTCAGTCTCAGATACCAAGTATAGAGGGATTGGAAATGCTTCGGAGTCCGGACTAAAGTCTCTGGAGGTCCTGATCTGGACCCAGGGTCTGCCAGTTGGGGACCCCTGATCAAAAACCTGCAAAGCGTTCCCCCCCTTCTTAATGAAAGATATGCTGAATGGCCAAAATGTGGTCACACACTAATATTTGTTTGGCCACGGCACACATTCATGTCGGCATTTTTTCGATAAGCCCCCGTTATGTCGCAAGATTTATTTCCATTCAGTGTTGAAAACATTTTGCACCAAGATCTTATATTGATGGAAGTGTCAGACCACTGCACTAGGCCTTCTACATCTAAAAGATTTCCGATGGGGTTAAGGACTTGGTGGTGGTCACTCAATCTATGTGTGAAAATGAACCATTACTTCACAATTTGAGGCTAATTAATCCTTGCATTGTCATCTTGGAATATCCCCATGCCATCAGGGTAGGAAAAAAAAACGTTCAGGTAGTCAGCTCTGGTCATTCTTCTTTGGTGACTGCTTATTTGGCCAGGCAGTAGCATTTGTTGCACTATTTTGTTTGTCACACACAGTGGTTCCTGAGTATTCCCACCGGGTGACCGCATTATCTCACTGGTCTGGCTCTAGTCTGGACAACAAGTTATTTATACACAGCAGATTCCTGGGCAGCTGATTGCATTCGGAAATGAGCTTAACAAACAGCCAACCGGTGAAAAGGCATTTCTGTCATATCAAACTTTTTACAAGGCTCCTCTATGCACACACTGCAGGTAGGGGGCCGGCCTGGCTCTCAGCGGAGAGGCCATGACGGTGCAGGTCGTGGCCGATGAGTGACGCTCAGTGACAGTTTGTTTAATCACTTCCTCATTAACTGGTCTGTATTCATCGTCATTGTCCCGAGCTCTTCCGAGTCCGGGAAATAGACAAGCGACAACTGAACCGTACAAGCCAGACGATGAAAAATGTTATTATCAAAACAAAAGAAGTAACAGGATGGAATCTAGCAGGGTATAGGCAGGAATTCTGAAGTAAAATGCAATACGTTTTTAAGAGTTTTTGGGATCCTCTTTAGAAATATTTTCAAAAATTAGCGCCACATTATGTAATAGAAACACACATTCAACATTTTATTGCCAAATTTAACATGTATTTATATTTCCTGGGCCTAAATTCTAGGTAAAAGAAATAGGTTTCTAAATTGCATATGTAATTTCCAATATTACATTCACCTTGTTTTGTTTCTTTCACTAGATTTCCTTTTTTCATAACAGTATTTAACCGATTGAGCATTTTTGTAACATATTTTAATATATTTTTGTAACAGACCAGAAGAATAAAAAAATGTTATGCTCTCCAAGTATAAGACCTCCTAAATCATGATTGTCTTTTTAAATACTTTTAAAAAGGCATTTTGGTTCATTTGAATTAAAAATGTTTTCTTAAGGCCCCACCTAAACCGGGTCTAGGTCAAACTGAGATGATTGTCAGAAATCAAAAGGCAGCATTCCAAGGTAAAGATGTGCTCAAAAGTTTGCATACCCTTTTAACCTTTTTTCATAGAATATGAATGATAACACAAACATCTTCTTTTCCACTCATGGTTAGTAGTTGTGCAAAGCCATTTATTGCCAAACAACTGGGTTTATTCTTTTGAAATCATAATGAAACAGAAATTACTCAAATGTCCCTGATCCAACGTTTACATGACCTTCACTTCCAGGAAAATTGTTCAGGAGCACAGAAAAACTCACTTCAGCTGAAATACTGATCAAATTGGACTCTCTGAAAAAATGGGCATCTTTGTTTCAAGATGCACAACATGGCCTCTTTCAGACGGCAGCCTGAAGTGACCCAAATCGGATCTTTTTGCCCCTATGCGACCTGTATCTGATCTTTTTATGACAGTCTGAACGGCACAGATCAGATCTTTTCAAATGCGACCCAGGCCACTTGGGTATGTGGTCCTAAATCCGATACGTATCTGATCTTGTGACATGCGACTTCAGTCTGAAGGACCAGGTCGCATTCATCCGACCTACATGTCATTAAAACTACAGAAATTCATTCTCTGTTAGTAGATGAGAGCGGGAGGAAAACGACACGTGCATTTGTTATGATGAAGTTAGCGACGCTCACCTCATTAAAGCAGGTCTCCACAGCGGCACGTTTCTCAGACATCGCTGAAACTGCTCCAAAAAAGGCCAAAGTCCAAAATGACTGTCTCTCTTCTTCTTAAAATGAAGTCATAAAGGTGTTTGCTCCGTTGTCTTCTCACAAGTTTACCATCCATATCTACGTGATGCGCTTCCTTATTTTTAATTTTCTCTGGGTGCAGTACTTCACAAACTAGTGCCACTACCGCCCTCTACTGCACATGCGCGTCACATACAAGACGTGTCCCGTTCAAACAGTACAAACAGTAGGTTACATACAGGTCGCATTGAAATGGTAATATGAACGACCACACAAAAAAAATAGATTTTTTCAAAAAATCCAAATTAAGCATCAAGACCTGCCGTGTGAACGTAGCCTTAGCAAACTTTTGATCAGGGACATTTGGCTGGTTTCTCGTTGAAAAGCGTAAACAAACAGCTTTTTTGACAATAAATGGCTTCACGCAACCACTAACCATGAGTGAAAAAAGGTTTTT
>OMNZ01056203.1:3088-28181 GCA_900303255.1 Lesueurigobius sanzi | reverse complement strand
GGGGGGGGGGGGGGGGGGGGGGGGGGGGGGGGTAGAGGAGAAGAAGAGGGCTACTGACAGTGCGTCCCGGAATCTCCAATGCTAACTAACTTCTAAGAAAGGAAGGAAGAAAGAAAGAAATAAGCCTGGCAATGCCTTGTGTCGAGCGGTGGAGTCACAGGGGAGTGGAGGCGGATATCAAGGGTTATAAGGGTACTTCTTTCTCCCTAAATCTCGTTTGTTTTTTGTTTTTGTGTTATATATATATAGCAGGTGAAAACATACATTTTTGCAGGGGTCAATTTAAAGAGTTTTGTCTAGTTTTGTCCCTTAACAGTTAGTTTTAATGTCAACTTAAGAAAAAAATAGATCAAACCCACCCTTTGTGATTTGTGGTTATTATATGACTTCTTGAAATGTTTTTTACTACACTCTTGGAAACAAATATCCACGTTAGTAGCTCCTACAGACACCAAGACATTTTTTCGTATGTATTCACTAACTAGCAAAAACTTAAGATGTCTAAAAGAAATCTAAAAATCTGTGCAACTAATATATCAGCAAAATATAACCATGTTAAACCTGGCTCTATTCCATTATTTAGATTTTGTTCCTGAATTTTCACCTTTTTTCATCATTTTTTTCAGAAAGGTATTACAGAAAACAGTTTTTTCTATTCATATCAGTAACAGCAAAAGTTTAAACTTGAAATCACTTGTTTTATTTGTCCCTATTTACCAGCAGTGTCTCATCATTTTTTCTCAAGGCTAACGTGGAATAACGATGAACTCCCACATGTGCACACCTGCAACTCTCTCTAAACTACTGAAGCAACTATGCATTCTCTCTCTCTGTCTCGCTCTGCATTCTCACAAATGTGGACGTGTGAACTCGCATTGTGGCAACACTGTGTTCGAAGGCAGCGGGAAAACTTACAGAAGTTTGTAGAGAATTTGGTTTGGCAAAATGAGCTCTTACTTTTCTCGACGAACGTTTTGCTTTGTTCCATGTCTGTTGTTGTTTCAATCTTGTTGCGGAGAACGATAGTAGGGTGTGGATGACCTTTCTTTCGCTTCATTTTATATAAGATTAAACCTTTTTATGCACTTTTTTATGCTTATGACTTGTTAAAAACCTTTCTTCGAATGGGTGTAAGGCGTCTACTCAAGTTTACATACATTTGCTTGAATCTAGTGCAATTTTAAACTTGTCAAAAACAGGCTGCACAAATCACTGCAACAAAAAATTGCAATTTGAACACACAAGGATTGCAATTGCTGTAGTGTAATATCTTTCCAAAACAATACAATATTGTCGTGGTCAGTGGGGTCCTAATGCAACCTGTTAACTCTGAACCACTTATAATATGTATTGAAGAATGTAATCGCAAAAGTTGTGGAAATGATGTGCCATCAAGGTAGTTTTCCAGACTCGTTTCTTGTTCAAACAACTTCGAAGGCATTTTAAGGCGTGTGTTTGGAGCTGAATATGGTGGATTACTCAAAACACACCTCCAGGTATGTTTTTTCATGAAGTAACAACATTATCACATGGTCAAAAGCCAAAAATATAGATTAATCATATCCCTAAATCCCTAAAGTTTTCCCCGACGCACATTGTTACCGACTTCTTCAAAATGTAACTCTCCTCTCGTGAGTCGTCCAGGTCGTCCCATGGCTCCACCTCCACCACCGCCACCACCTGACCCCCCTCGCGGCCCCCTGTCGGACACCCGCCTCCTCCTCTGCCCAGACAAACAGACGCTCCCGTGATGGCACCCCGGCCTGAGAACCGGCGAGTCCTGCCCATCCATCAGCAACACGTCTGCGCCACACTCTTTATTCTTAGATCAAACTCACCTCCGCCATCTCTCTCTTTTTCTCTCTCTCTCTCTCCCCTTCTCCCACATCACCACCTCTCCTCCTTCTATCCTTATCAATCTCCCAGGACTACACGCACACACACGCTTTTACACACAAAAGTCTCAATAAGAAGCCACAGAATAAGATTGCGGACGTTTAACAAAGTTGTACATGAGTGTCCAAGACTGGGTGTTCAAACTCTTTTCATCAAGGGCCACATATTGAATTGTATGCGGCATGGAGGGCCACAGATCGGTGGTCAGTGCAGATATTCTACTGCGTTCATATAAGGCAAGACACAGCATCGTTTTTGGTGGGCAATTTCGAGATTTCTGTGTAGTTTGGTTCCTAAACATCACCCTTTACGATGGTTATTTTATGAAGTTACGCTGAGCCGTGGACCAGACGCCAGTGGCACCTCTTTCCTTCGCCTTTCGCTCCTCTCACCGGCGCATCCAGGGATAAATATTGACATATTTGGTTTCCAGGTGGAGTGCGTAAAGTCCTCAACAAGACGCTGTTTGTCATTATGATAATGTGGTCTCTGGGACAAGCTAATGAAGAAAATACGCTGACGAAATCTACTAAACGAAATCTACTCATGTTTACGATTCAATCTTGTTCTTCCCTTCAGTAACACCAACAGACTCCAAACCTTCCAGTCTTGTACTTAATAATATTCTGAAGATTTGCTCAGAGGGATTTTTTTATATTAAATTCCTAGCCTGACTTATTGAGTTTTGAATCAAAAAACGAGTCAAAATTTTAACTTTTACAGACACTAATAAGTAGTTAAACAAAACTAAACAAGATATCAAAAAACCCCTCTGAACAAATCTTTGTAACTAATATATCAACAAAATAAAAACATAAATTTAACTGTGGCTTTATCCATTTAGATTTTGTTGCTGAAAATATAGGCAATTTTGGTCATTTTTACACATAAATGAATTCTCCCTATTCACCTGTGGAGTCTTGCCTATTCTCACACCTGCATTTCGTCTGGAACCTTAACCCAAGCTCTGTCTCCCAATAAAATGTTAGTTTTTGAGATTTTTAACTGTGCAGAATTGTTAAACTTGCATAAAAAAAGTATGCCAATTCAACAAGAAGCTTGTGGACCGCCAAAATTTGGTCTGAGGGCCGCATCTGGCACGCGGGCCGCACCTTGGGCACCCCTGGGCTAAATCAATCTAAACTCATCAAAACAAAGCAAAACTCTCCACTTTCTCGAGCAGGCATGTTATTGCTTGGTTAAATAGATAAGAATCGCATGCATTTTGGAACATGTTTGTATTTTTAGACAAACTAGACACAGGGGCTTTCAGTTCTCTGCAGGAGGTTTATATTAACTCCATAAATCCGGCCAATGTGATCAGATAATTGCAACCATTTGACTTTTTCATTCGACAATTTCGATGTCACTGCTTTTTCCGTGTGCAATACAGTTCACTTTTTGAGGCGTTGGAAGATTCTTGAGGGAGAATTCATCAGATGAAAGGTCCAATATTCTTAATTCCAGGCACTTTAGCTCAATGGGCTAGCTTTTTTTTTTTTGCAGTGTAGATCATACGGGAGAAAAAGCACCAACAAGACTTTACACCAGTGTTTCCCAACCAGGGGTGCGGGGATCCCTCGGGGCACGCGAGAGGTTATCAGGGGGTACTTGGATTTATTTCAGATAAGATAAAACAAATTGTATTTTTGAGACATTATATATCAAAGAAAAGGCTTGAACATGTAACTGTAAAGCGTGAGAGTTTCAGTGTGTTTAGTTGTCTTTTTTTCTGATAAGGAGTTTTAGTCATTCACTTTCTAACTAATCAACAAAACCATCCAGGCGGGGGGGTACTCGTGGAATAAATGAAAGACCCAAGGGGTACGCAAAGCAAAAAAGGTTGGGAACTGGGAAGAATTGATGCCGATTTTGAGCGGATTTTGGATGAACTTCAAAAAGATCTTATTTACAGACAGTCCAAACCAAGTGGAAATCCATCAATGCTCTCAAATCAAACAAGTTCCAAGCCATTCATCTCATTTAAGACCACCTCAAACACCAGCGATGCATTGTGCCGACGACAACGGTGAAAATAAATAGGTCGAGAACTGCTGTTTCCGAGCAATGCTACTCTCTCGCCCGACGACATTTGTCGAAGATCGCAAAGACTTCCAAAGCAACCCCCCCCCAGCAGAACGACTTCCCTGGAGGTCCCTGCGCCCCTGGTTGAGACGCGCTCCTATAAGCACCAGTCCAGCAGCTCTGAGCTTTGATATTAACCCTCTGGAGTCTCATATACCGGGCCCGCGATATGACACCCGTGACACCGAAGACTTTAGCTTATATCTACGTGAGTAAATGTCATAGAGACTTACCATTGTTTGCATTGGAAAGGGGAGAGTTGGAGCTTCAAAACGAGGTGTATGATGTAAGGTCGCGGAGAAAACGGTACTAGATAAATCTTGGGGGTTTTTTGTCTGAAAACTTGACTTCTTGATCCTGAAAATGTGTCTCTGGTCAGCTGCTTGCTTGTTTTCTGTTTATATAGAACATGGAGGACTAAAGTATGGGGTTCCATTTGTGCCAAAAATGAGCACAACTACGGGGCAACATTTAGAACAATTTTTTTGTTGTTTTTTTTTTCTCAAAAATGGGAATATATGGTGAATAAACACAGATTTCACACAGAAGGTCAGGTTTATAGCCTTCTATGTTTATAGAAGCATATTTTAGTGGAATAATAATCAAAAACATGCTATGAGCGCCTACATTTTTTTGTTATTTTTGTCAAAAATAAACATTTCTACAGTATCTACAGCCTTTATCTTCCATCTCCTGGGCCAGGTCTAACCCACAAAACATTTCCACAGTATTGTACGTATATCGTACATTGATTTTTTGCATATAGGGAAAGAGTGAGGTGAGAAATTCAATTCTCGCCAAATATTTTTGGTTGTTTTTCTGCTTCTATCATGATTACTTCATTGATATGACTCTAATACAGCATTCCGATGAGACTATTTCAATTTGTTATGGAAATAAAGAGTCCAAGCACTTGATGGTGCACCATTAGGAGGTGTTTCAGAAGCAATAAAACAAAAAAATATAACAATAAAAAATTCCCCAAGTCCTCAGAGGGTTAATTGACAGCGCGTTCATTCCTGCCCATAACATCCTCCGCATCTCTGTGTTTGCTTTTCACGCCGTTCGATAGCGGCGGCGAGTCCTTCGAGTCCTTCCTTTTCATCTCTAAACGGCTTTAGTGCGCCCGGCGAATTCCACGCGGCGCATCCCCCCGTCAACTCGAACAGACAGGGGGTAACGCGGGAGACGGCATCATCGCGGCCGTTTACAAATTCATTTTCCAAAATCACAACCTAAAGAAAAAAAAGGAAAGGGAGGAAGAGAGAAAAGGGGGGAGACCTAATCATGAGCAAAGGGCAGCCGTACTAACTTCATAAAAGTTTAAGGTCAGACATGTCTCTTTCCATTTATCACCACAGCGGCATAAATCACAATTGCAGCTCCTTATAAAAGCAGGACATTATGCTCCGGGTGATAGGGGAGGCTCTATCTAATTATGTGTTTAAGATGGGAGAGATGAGGACTGCTCTTATGCCGTGTTTAGGCTCAAATGTAGCAGTTTTGTATAAGGGGTTCTCACTATAGTTCAAATGAGACGGTGGTAATGGCATCACACAAGGCCAATTTAGAATCACATCGCAAGAACTGATCTAGAAAATGAGCTACACTTTCTTGAAAGAAGATGATTTGACCTCGATTTGAGCAGGCAAGTGTAATTATCTGCCAATGGAATAAGTCTTTTTGAAGTTGGAATCAGAGGACTAAAAAATATACAGTATATCGCCCTTTAAATGGTATATGTATTTTTAATGCTTTTCTCCACAGAGTAATGAGTGTGGGCATGACATGTTTGGAATAAAGAATCAACATAAAATAAAAGTTTGACAATATATTTCAGTTTACTTTTTTTTTTACTTTTTACGGGGAGACGTTTTCAGGTTACTCTCTTAGCATTTGTACACATTCACCTGGAAACAAATAAATGGCCTAATCTTTACAATAAGGAGTCTAATTATTGCACCGAATCAACGTTTCTCCATAGAACTATATGGGGAATTGTAAATTCAATGGCCATTTTCTCAAAATGCGTTTTTCTCACATTGTGGTGATGGCATCTCAGCTTTAGTAGCTCCTACAGACTCCAAACTTTACAGGCTTCTAATTGACAATATTTTTGAAGGTTTGTCCAGAAGGATTTTTCAATATTTCATTCCTAGCCTGATTTATTGAGCTTTGAAACCTAAAAAAATGTATTCACTAATAAGATAAGACTTTATTGATCTCACACTGGGGAAATGCACTTGTTACAACAGCTCTTAAAGGGGCCATACCTGTTTTTAAACCTTTTTAGTCAAAATGTGACAAAATAGTTTTTTTTACCGTCACAGCCGTCTTTCAGAGTCAATACAAAAAAGGTAAACCCCTTTTCGTCATATGTTAACTATTTGAGTTGACCATATACACAACATGAACAAATCATAAAACAATGAAGACTTCACGCATCAGGCTTATTTTTTCCACAAGTTGCTACTTTTACAACATACTTTTACGGGACAAAAATAATATTGCACTGCAAAAAGAAAAGAAAGATAAGATCACACAGGACCCGAGCCATCAAAGAAGAAAATAAGTTTGAAACAGGTAATAATAATGATAGATAGAATAAAACAAATACCCCAAGCCACTTCTGAACAAATCTTTGTAACTAACATCAACAAAATAAAACCATAATTTAAACCTGGCTCCATCCATTATTTAGATTTCATCACCAAAAATACAGGCAATTTTGGCCATTTTTATGCAGAAAATGAAACTTGAATATGAAAAAATAAAATAGCAGAAAACTTCCAATACAATTTTTCCACATACCCATGTCAGTAATATACAGCAAAAGTTTCACATTTACCACAGTGTCTCCAGATGTAGCAGCGCAGTGTGTGATGGTGATGCACAAAAACTACCTTGAACATTGCAACAACGACATAATGTTGAAATAAAGTTTAAAATCGGGGCCAAAACGAGGCTAAAATGACAGAAAATCATGAAAATGCTCATATGTGTTGGTGTTATCGGCCGGCAGTGTCAGGAAGAAATGGGTGAATCTCAGTCAAATGGAAGACCTCAGTGATTCTGTGATGCGTCGGGGCTTACTGTGAAATGGATATTGCGTCACTTGATTTTGCCAGTATATTATGTTATCTCGTTTCCAACATCTCTACTCACAGTTTATTCATAGCAGGTATAGTCTAATAGTAATTCAATAGTATGTGCCCCTTCTTTACTATGACAAAAAGCAGATTTGAGTGTGATATATCAACTAATAGGCTGGAATTCACTATAGGTCCTATTTATACTGTACATGTGCTGCAAGCTAAACCCTTAAGCCAGCGCTTCTCAAACTGATGGAGGAACTTCGTTGCTACTCAGGGTGATCCGCACTTTTAGACGATTCCTTTACGTTGGGAATATTTGCATTTGTGCTTTTGCGATGCATCTTACTGTATCTAGCTTGTTTTCTAGTTTAGACATGATTTCCTCCTAGTAAAGAAATAATTTGGTCAAATTAAGGTTTATTTTTCACAATTTGACCTTCATTTCAGTCTATATTCCTTTTATCATGTTGGTCTTTTTACATACTTCCCATTCATATACTTTTTGGAAATTCGTTATATTTAATTGTAGTCCATTTTTACAAATGAAATACACACTTTAGAAAAAAGTCCAACAAAATCCATCATTTGAATCTTGATCTTGGTGGTACTGTGCATATGGAAGGCTAAATATTTCAAGGTGTGAAAGGTTTGAGACCCCCTGCCCTAGGCCATCGGGTTGCATGCAAAAAGTACTTCTTCAATGCATTGTAATAACTCAACAACAAAATCAACATTCAGCAGTTTTGACACTCACTTTTCTTGCCATCTACATCCGACCGAAATCAAAAGTTTTTTCACGCGTGCCGTCTTCTCCCGCGTGGCCGAATAAGCTCTGAGTGTCCTGTTAGCATCCGGCGCTGCGCAGTCCCTCCCCGCTCCTCGGATCACAGGGTCACAGCGCTACAAGTCTCAAGCCGAACTAACGCCTGCCTGCTGCACAAGCCTGGTGCTCGCCGCTCGCCGTGCGCGGACAGAGTCCCCATAGAGCGCAGCGGACATGAAAGGAAGAGACCACAGGCTCAATATTAGACCCCCCTCTAGTGTACTCTCTGCCCAGGAGGTATAGCAGTGCAGCGGAGAGGGGTATGAACCAGGATCCGTGTTAATTATGGGCTAATCAAAGGGGTTTTTAAGCCCGTTTTAAACTGTGTCTGGTGAAATGAGTTGGTTTGGGGGAAACTGCTCGGGAGATTCTTTGATTTCTACACACGTCCTCAACTATCGTCTGCACATCACCACTTTTTATTTAGATTTTACTTCAAGAAAAACTGTTTGAAGAATACACATTTTAACACACATATGCTGTACAAAGTTAAGAAAATAGGTCCCAGTTTTCGTTTATATCTCATGCTGTGTGACTCAATGCTGCCACTTCACTGCCATAGCAAAAGTCAACTACAACAAACACACACACACATTGAAATCTCAATTCAAATATACATGTAGGTGCAATAGTGTATGACAAAGCCTGCCATTATCGAGGTACTACGGCATGCAATCCGTGGGGTCCGATAATGCATGAAACCTGCTGGTCCTAGAGTTTCGACGTGAGTTTAGCAGGTCTTTCAGAGTCCACAATACACTTCAAAACGTATCATGAAATTCAGTTCATTTTCTCATCAAGGTGCGTCAAAACCAGACTAGAAAAAAACACAAAATACAGGCTAAATTAGGAAAATCCTCCTTAAAACTGGCTCTTTTGGTTCATTTTGTTTCCATGCATTTATGCTGTAGCCCGTGTCAGCCACGAATCGGTAAAAATGCCGCTGCTCCCCGTGACATGGATATTACGTCATGTCGTTTTTGCCATATACACACGGTGAACTTGTGTCGTTAGACGCTTGCTCCAGCCCCGTTGCTATCACCCAGTAGGTACAGACCAGACCGAGCCAAGCCACGGAGGAGGGGGGGGGGGGGGTACCTTCACAATGACTGCACATATCAATTAATGGCCGTGTGATGAGCAGAGCTGGCCTGATCTGGCCTGCCCACCGCCGCCCGGGTCCCAGCGGAGCGGGGAGCACTGGCCTCCTCGCAGGCTGTGCAGCTGGAGCCCTAGCCCCTATAATTACATGAGAGGTGGTGGTGGTGATGGTGGAGGGGGGGGGGTCAGTGGCAAAAAGCAACCAGCCACAGTTCAATCCGCTTGTTTCGATGTATGCCATGCATGTGTGAACGTGAGGGAGAGAGATTTCACTCAACTCGAAATCGAAAACGTCTCTTCATATGGATTTGTGCGCTTTCGTGTATTTTACCGTCACAGTTGTGGGACAAAATGACGACTTAAATCGGTGTTGAAGCAAAAAAAAAAATATCCGCTTGAATCTGCTTGTCTAAATCTGTACTTATATCTGTACCACGCATGTGTATACTGCTCCCTCCGAACACATATCATACCAGTGCGATATTTAGGTTTAACGGTATGACCACACAGAGCAAAGTGGAAACGGGTAACACGTTTGTTCTCGCTCATAAAAAACTCGAAATGTACAAAATGATACCGTGTACACAATGGGTCCCGAAACAATTTCAATTTTGACACAAGATATCAGAAAGAACCACATAATTCCAAGGAGAACGATGTGCATCCTTTAAAATACAGGGCCACCTGTGTGTCTAAATTGTCAACTTAAAAATATATTCACACCCGAGGCAAAAAAAGTTGGATGTTGGATGTAATTATGAGTGCAGACGCAATACTATTTCTCAACTTATATCACTGTGAATCTCATGCTGAAGAAAAAGCCCATATCTTCCCTATCAGAGCATACAAGCGCCAGCCACTGTGGATCAATGTGCCAGTGTCAGAATAATACGCAGTACACTTAACGTTAGGGTCCAATGATCACTTTTGAAACACTCTCTACCCAAAATGCTGCTTTAGTTTTGCTCCAAACGTATAGCCACTCATATATCTGGATCTACCCCATGACAGCATTAAAAGTAGACACCGAAATGTATTTGCTCGTCTGCTTTATGTCCAATTCTTCCCATTATTCAAGCAATTACTTCTTTCCTAACAGGTCCCCTTTGAAATGATGACCGCTCCGCATTCTCAAGTTACAAATATATGATAAAAACTATGTATGAATGTTCCGAGTTGTGGATATCCGCACGCGCCACAGTGCCACAGTGCCACAGAGGATCCTCTCTCCTATTTCAACATAATCATGCACATCTTTTTGCTTCATGTTAAATTTATGCAACCGCTTCTCACGCATTTCTTCTTCAAAAATAATTCCACCTGTGCTGAACCTGACTGGCTCTGACAGACGGCAGCGCTGAGACCCGCAGACTGACTCGGTGCCATTCTCTTCGCCTGCCACACTTTCTCCTCTCCTTTCCCCATCACTCTATTCTTTCTATTCTATTCTGTCATTCTTTTCTGTGAGCGTGAGCGTGTGTGTGTGTGTGTGTGTGTGTGTGTGTGTGTGTGTGTGTGTGTGTGCGCGTGTTGGCGAAGTCGGTCACGGCCCGTGGACCTTTTAGCAACGCTGACACACGCACAGGTGGGAGATCATCAGCTAATGTCGGCTGGTGGATTGTAGTTATAAAAATATCACAGTGTGTTCACGAATCTGACGCAGCCTTCAGAAGAAATCCATCTCCCATCCGCAAACAAATTAATCTATTTGGTGGAATATTATTTGCGATAATTAATATGTGGGGGTATTGTTTAAAAATATGTTTGTGATGAGAGCACAACTGTTAATTCTTTCATCACATTCAAACCAAACTAACAGCATGCACACACACACAAAAAAAATGAAAAGTGGCCCTAATTACTGTTTCTTAAATTTTTAAAGAAGCCACAAAGGCCTTGCAAAAAAAAAATCACAAAACATGACTGTGATGAGAATGAGTCTGGGAACACTGTTGCTTTCCAAAATGCTATCATCGCAAAAGAATGACAACATTTTGCAAGTTGTAACAGCCTAGTGGAAGGGCGCACAGGTCTCTCAGTTCAAGTCTGTGCTGTCAGCTGAGCAAAAAAGGGACACTGATCTATCGCCATTTCATCTGCAATAAGGCAATAAAAGAAGCGGACAAAAACGCGTTTACGCCCAGACACTGTTTCAGACATAATATCCGCCCTGTGCATACCACCAAACAATGACAGCAACCTAAAACTATTACCTATTTATCCACAAATTATGAAAAAATACTGGTTTAATTATTCTGGCTTTTGGATAAGTTTAGAAACAGCGCAGCGCGGACAGAGTCGGTTGATATATATTTTTTTAGGGGGGAAGGAG
Organism: Lesueurigobius sanzi; assembly: GCA_900303255.1. Taxonomy (NCBI): domain Eukaryota; kingdom Metazoa; phylum Chordata; class Actinopteri; order Gobiiformes; family Gobiidae; genus Lesueurigobius; species Lesueurigobius sanzi. The sequence goes on along the minus strand of OMNZ01056203.1, from coordinate 16,849 downwards.
ATGATGACACGTGTGGCAGCGGGGCTATAAGTGGCCGAATGAGCGGGGTCAGAGCACCCAGAGGTCAACTCCAAGGAAAAGAGGTCCTCCCCACCCAAGGCGTGCGTCTCACACACAGGCTGCAAATGGGATTACAAGCCTCGTATCGCTAATGATTCAATACAGGGGGAAACGGGCGTGTGGGGACGGTTTAAAAAGTCGTGGTGGAAAGGAAAGCGCGTTAGAAAACACGAGTTAGAAGTTTTTTTTTGGAGGGGGGAAATGAACAAGTGCATCGACAAGTCTCTGACTCTCACACACACACACACACACACACACACGGGGAAGTAGCTATTATTACGCGCGCCGTCATTTTATATTTCCAGGCTGTTACTCGTGTCACAAATCACTTCAACTTTCTCCTCGGTGTCCGCACAAGCGTACAAGTCGCGTTGGAACGGCGGCGCTTTGGCGAAAAGGGGCAGAAAATGGGAAAAATGAGGCTGCTCCGCTCGCGACACGTCCGCTATATGTCTGCATGTCACTCCTCAAAGCATAATGCAGAGGCAGCTTATTCATAACAGGGGTCGATCATAGCACAAAATGGCAGGTCTCAGCCACTCGTCCTCTCCTTCCATCTCACAAGTTTGTTTTTTTTATTTTAGACACACGCGGTTCCTAAACTTTTACTATCCTCCCTTTAACTCCCAAAGAAGGGGTAGTTTTAAATCCTAGAAAGTTTTCCAAAAGGCGAACTCACTTCACTTTCCCCTCTTTCGGCGTGTGTGAGCTGTGTACGCGGGCAGCCCTTCGTTTTTTACGCACGAGAAAAACAAACGTGTTAATTGTGCCTGGAATTAAAAAACGCGTGCCTTTGTGAGGGCTTGAAGCAAAGCGGTCCAGAGCTCGGTCTCCTTCCCAGCTGCTCTTTTAAAAGTCGTTGTTTTTGACGCCACGACACACGCTACGGATAATTGCACTGTTATTTTCTAATCATGATTGGGGAGACACGGAGAGCCCCCGCTGCGATGCTCCTTTTGCGCACAAACAAGACAACAAAACTCACTTTCCACGCACTCTATCCTGTCAAATAAAGTGTAAAAAAGAAAGCACCTAACACTACTTCTTACCTTATTCTTTCAAATTGGCGAGGTGCCGGGTTTAAGTCCTGCGCGTCAAGGCTGCGTTGCGACTAGTGTTCTTTGAATAATGAAGCATGTCCATATGATTTGAGAGGATCATATTGTTGCCGGATGACGGGAGGGGTGTTGGAAAGTGCGCTTATAGTTCGGACCTGTCCACTCCTCGAACGCTGTCCCTGTGTACAACTGCTCCCCAGCCGCGCATCCCCACTTCTCTCCCACCACGCTGCTTCTTTTACTTCCCCCCTCTCTCTGTCGCTAAAAGGTAAACGTTTGCATTGATCCGCCAGGGCACGCATCAGTGGCAACAGCAGCAAGAGAGTCCCCTCATCCATTCAGCGCGCACTGCCCCGGTCTGTTGTAGTAAGGAGGCGAAAGGCGAAAAAGCTCCAAAGCCCGCTCCGTTGTAGGATTGTAAGGGAGAGGAGCGGACTGCTTTGGATAGGCTACACAGCCCCGACTCATGCGGTATTCGCCTCTACATGGAGTCGGGGGGTAAAAAGCAGCTGATGAGCCCCAGTGGTGAACACGGACTCCTGTCTGGAGTAACCTCTATGTCGCTGCGCTCTCGGGAGGGAAATGAGCCTTTCTTAAAACACCTTTTGTTGTTTTATTGACCTTGAAGTGTCTATAAACACTCTTTTTAAATTTAAAGCGTGCCCTGTCACAGAAGCAATCACTGTCTCGCCGCTTTTGGGCACCGCGCGTAAGAAATTCAGCGGTCTACTTCTCCTTTGATGCAGAGGCAGGCAGCGCATATGTCACAAAAAGCACACTCCAAAAAGTCCGAAAAAGCTTACCTTAAAAGTCAACTGTTTGCGGTGCTGGTCCTCTTCTCCGCGTCTTTAAAAAACTCCAGGATAAATGAGCGGTGCATGCGCGTCCTGAGCGTCAGTCAGCGCTTAAGAGAAGTAATGAGTGATAAAAATGACGCTCATCTATCTGCACTGTAACCTTGTGGCGTATTTAATGTAAATAAGCCCCGTTGCGTTGCCAATCCCCGCGCATACAAGCGCTCCTCGGGGACTCGCTTTTTGCCACTATGTATTAGCGATTTATTCCTTTGCCTCGGAGCGCATTATATAAAAAAAAGAGAATAATTATTTGAGAATGTGATATATCAATAACGCTACACACCTCTCTGAAGATTGTTTGGAGCGCGCGTAAAGGGAGGCAACCTGGAGAGATTGCTTTATAGGTTTTTGCGTTATTTCCAGCTGCAAGAAGTTGGCACAACTTTTATGGAGCGTAAAAAAGAAGATACAAAAAAAAATGAAATAAACAAAACGCGTCCCCTCATAGGCCGGACCGAGGGTGCAAGTGAAATACCCCTTGCCGGATGGTTTTGTTATAATATGCTTCTATAGGGGGTGGAAGAGAGTGAATAATGCAATTACAGATTCAGTGTCCCGGCGTTGACAAAAGACAGGGCTTCAATGGAGGCTTTGTTAACGGATTATATAATGATTATGGGGTAATTATGGGAACGGTTTGGTCATAATAATAATAATACCAAAAAAAGTATCAAGTGCTTTCCTTTGCAACTTGTTTGGTGGCTAGTGTAAGAGCATGAGGGAAGGATGAGACTGACAGACAGATATAGAGAGGCAGGCGCGCGGACAGGGAGACAGAGAGGGGGCAAAACGGTGCTGCTGACAGCTAGTGGCAGGATGATGGCAAACAGCTCTGCGATTATTCAAAATGTCGAACCGGGAGAGGGGAGAAGAAGAGAGAGAGAGGGGGGGGGGCGCATTAATGCCACTCACAGTGAGATGTGTATCAAATGCCCCGAGAACCGGACATGGGCCCACAATGGAATATCTCGGGGTCATATTCATATAGCACCCAATCCTCCCACCCACCACCACCCAAACCCCCCCTCACCCTTCAGATTCTCTCATCTCCTCCCTCTCTCCTCCTTTTTTTTTACGCACAGCACACCAGTCTCCCATGCATGCACTTGCCACTTGTGCCATGCTGTATGTGTCAGAGGAGGAGAAGGAGAGAGAGATAGAAGGAGGGGTATGGAGGGAGAGGGGGCATGGAAGTGGTCACTGTCTGACACTGAGCACATGACACTCCATCTGGGGGCTGAAGTGTCTGCACCTTACAGAACCAGGTTTAGCCCTTTCGGCTGCATAGGTTTTAACGTTATGTTAGGCTTATTTGTGTTGTTGTTTTATTTCACTATTCAAAGCAAGGATTTTCAAACAGGAATTACCCCATCACTGGACAATAAGTTTACCTTAAATGCACTATACCAGATTTCTTTTAATGTTGTACAAATAATGAAAGAGGGAGCTATAGTAATAACTTCCCTCACACATTTCTTCATAGATGTGAAATTATAAGCATATTTCACAACTTTGCGGGTCACGTTTTACGGTCACTGTCACAGAAATACAAGAAAAGTAGCTTACAGACTCACGAAATTGCCAAAAATGCTTTAGGAACGAATGTCTGAGAACACTACAGGAGGGCAAAGGACATTTCATTCCACTACAGGAAAAACATCAGATAGTGTCTTTAATGATCATTCTTGAAGTCTACCATGTTAGATTTCAATTTCTTTTGACATTTTAGAGACATTTACTGTATATTAATTTCTTTTTATTTTCATATTAAGTGTAAGATTAAGGATATGCACATGGAGTCCATCTCTAAAATAGTCAGTGCCAAATCCAGAAGGAAATGAGTGCGTCAGACTTTCCAAGGAGAGCAAATAGAAATAATCATAATTAAAATACACTGTGATGGAAGCAAAATTGAAGGTGTAAAAGTTTTTTTTAAATGAAGGCTCCTGAATCAGGCCTGGCGTGTATACATACACTGTATATAGACTATAGCATGCTTTGATGTGAAAAAAAAAATAATAATAAAATTGTGATTTCTACATGAAATTTGTAGTTAAGAAATACAAAGACGTGTATTTCTTTTTCATGGGATTTGGCTATTATTACAAAAAAAAAAGAAACACTTAAGGACAGACATGAGGACACATACACACACACACGAGGAGTCCCACCACAGATCATGCCATGAGAGAAAGACTTTATTGAGCCACGCCTCCTCAGACTAAAAATCTGGCTAAGAATCCTCTAGTGTGTGTGTCCAGCTTTAGGAGGTAATTTATCAAGACAGGTGCTAAATAGCAAGTGCAACCTGGAAAATAGCTGTTTGTGGACATGTAACACTTAATTCACCGTTTGAAAGTGCATGTATTGCAATATTAAGGTCACAGATCACAGATGTAAATGATAGACAGCTGTGTGCATACAACATGAGTAAATAACTCTGCTGCTGATCCACTTTTGCACGTACTACTCATTTTGCACATGAGCAAATGCTTGGTACAGTAAGTGACCCTAAATGTGCAATGACTGAAGAAAAATAAACTAACTAACCTACCGTATTTTCTGGACTAAGTCACACTTTTTCTCATAGTTTGGCTGGTCCTGCGGGTGTGACTTACTGTATATATTAATTAATATGTTACGTTAGCACCTATTCAGCTTGTTGTTTATGCTTCATGTAGCTGAATAGCCATTAGTGTGTTACACCTATTCAGCCTGTTGTTCTCTCTTCTATTGTTATCATTATAACTTGTCAGTCAAGATGAAATTTCTTCCCCCCAAAAAATGTGACTTATAGATGTTTATTTCTTCTTTATTTTTTGATTGGTGCGACTTATACTCCGGAGCGACTTATACTCCGGAAAATACGGTAACTATGATAGTATTATCAGACATGGATTGGTTACATTTACTGGATAATTAATTTATGTCATTGAGTTTGATTTTGTTAGTGGGATTATATCAATGGAGTAAGCAGTAAGCTGTAGGCTGAATCCAGCACAAATAAATAAACTTAAAGTGCATTTGCATAATGTAGACAACATATATGTCTAGTTAACACAACCATAAGAATTAACTAAAAATGTAGTAATAAAATAAAAATAAAATACAATCAAATAATAGTTTTCTTTTTGTGAATGGGCAGAGGCAAACCATACTGTACTTAGGGGCCATGAGTGTACCAGATCCTGGGAATATGGAACAGTGTATACATTATGTTTCAATTTTAAAGCAGCAGAAAAGCTCATTGTATTTATGTGTAATTGGGGGGGTGGGATTAAATAAGTTTTTCTTCATTCCCACTCCTTTTCAGGTAATCTAGTCTGATTTTTAAATTGATCCCTGTGCCTATACCTACTGTGATGTATGTTTTGCCTGAAATAAATACATAATGAATGAAATGAAATGAATGAATGAATTTCCCTTCATGAAATTGTGACTTAACTGATGGAAAACTATGTTAAATCCCCTAAAACTAAATAACAATAAGGAAAAAAACTTGGAATAACCTGTTGATGAATGGTTCACTTAGTTTCCACGAGTTTTCCTCCAGTAAAGTCTCTGTGTAGCTGTCCCTGACGTCACTGTAAAGCCACACTGAATGTAGTAACTTGTTTGCCTGCATGTTGCGCCACACAATAATAGACAGCCTAAATAACTGCTTTCTTCCTCTTCCCGCTCCGTACATATCTCCCCTCTCTGAAGATACCCCACATTCATTATGCACTATGAAAATCTGATTCGCATGCTTTTGCTTTAAATGCTTATACGCAATTCAGCTTGATGCCTATGAAATTTTCCTCCCCTTCTTTGCCCTCGTCTTTATTTTTTTGAGCATTTTCCAAAAAAAAGGGAAAAAAAAAGAAAGAAGACATTAGCATAACCATTTCCCATCAATAATATGGCTATCTCTATGGGAGCGATAGCAGAGGAGCAGTAGGGGTGTTCCTTTGGCCGATTCTCCATGGATCACCAGCGCGTCCTCAGCTCCTTTTGAACTTGTTATAGCAAGTCAAGTGATTCTTTATCGGCTGACAGGCCCGACAATGCATCGGGGATGGGAAAGCAGGTCAAAAGGAAGTGGCCATATGGACTTAAGCATGCAAATTTCCAACAATAAGTTTTCGCCAAAGGCCCTGTACTTGTGCTCGGTCAGATGTGTGTATACCGTGTAAGCAGCATTCCACAGGCAGGGATGGTATAGTGTGGTGACAATGGGGTTATATAGAGAGGTAGGTTCAATGCTGGTGATTTATTGAATTATTAAAAGCCCTGTGCCTGGTTTTTGGAATGGACAATGGGAAAGGGAGTGAGTAAAGTAGGGGAGAAATCATGCAAAATCAACTTTTTTCGAGTTTTTGAGACCATCTTCTGCCAATGGAACAAGTATTTTTGTACTTACATTAAGAATAAATAACTTCTTGCACAAAAAATTAGATAATATACCTAAATTTACTTGAAATCATATGCTTTTTATTATAGTAAGTGCAAAAATACTTGCTCCATTGGCAGATCATTTTACTAGGCAAGTCAAAATTACTCAAATTAAGTTCAAATATTCTGAATTCAAGCAAATTAAACTTATCAAGATATAACTTTTTGCAGTGTACCTTTGTTTCTTCCTGGTTAACTTCTTCTATGGTTCAGAGCTTCAATCAGCGCTTCCTGAGTGTAATTGCATTGTTGTTAAAACCCAAAACTGTCCTCCATTTCATTTCTAAAGCCCATAATCCAACATTGGACCAGTTCGTTATCTTTATCACGGATCCCCATTAATTATTATCGCAGGAAGCTGAGCGTCTTCCTGGATCCAGATAAAGCAACGCAAACAAAAACAGCACAAACACACACAAGAGAACACACATCACATACAGCATCAACACAAGTCCCATGTTTTGGGTTGATGGGGGAAACCGGAGCACCCAGAGGAAACTCATCCAGACACGGGGAGGAACAAACTCCACACTGAACACAGGCTAATTTCCATGCGTTGTCCTCGCACTCGCAAACACTCTGATTCATCCTGATCTATTGTACATGTTTTATTCTATAAAATGCACAAGCTTACATACCCTGACGTTCTGCTAGGGGATATAAACTTTTGAGCACAACATTACATCTTAAAAATCTTAAAATCCTGTCTAGTTTTGTCTGTGTTCTAGGAAAATGTTATTTCATATCTGGGCTAAAGTTTTTCCAAGTCTTTGCATAATTTTAGCTCAGTTGTAAGTTTGTTCATTGCACATTGTCCACTGCCCGTCGACCTTGTTGTTCTGGCCATCTGATCAGATGTTAATTGGACAAACCTTTTCAGCGGTGGAGGTGCCACATTATAAAAAATCTTGAATATTAATGTGTAGATTTAATTGTATACTCAAAGTTGTGTATGTTTAGTTAATATTTGATGGTGATGGTACTGTCATGGTTTCCAATCTGGAATACGAAGTGCTTGCTTTTAAAGAGATACTAAATGTTTGGTTGTGTTTTTTGTGACCAACACGACACATCAAAGATGAGGTAATATCATTCCATTTAAACAGTTAACTCCGTGTTTTCTCTACGAATTACATATAGATATATTGTGTAGGTCTTTTTTCTATATTTTGACACACCATTTTGACGTCTAAAATCACACCGAGGTATCTGAACTCTTCAACATTTTTTATAATTTCATTCAGATTAATGTATATTTAAAGTCTACATTTTATATACTGTATACAACAGCATTTATGTGTAAAAAATACATTTATAATTCAATCTTCATTTCATTTTTTGTAGGTGTCTGTGTAGGTTCTCAGTCGTACAGGAGTTGTCCGTCGTAGGCAAAGATTCTTCAGTCTTCATCTGTAGCTTTTTGGATAAAGAGCTAAATGTCCTATGAAGACTGAAGAATCTTTGCCTACGATTCACTTTTTGTAGTGGGTCAAACATAGTTAAACTACAAAACAATTATAAAAAGATGAACTGGACTTCCTCTTGTTCACTGTCCATATCCTCTCATGACTGTTATTTCAAAACAGAGTCCCCCAAAGCAACAATACACCCCCCAAAAAAGCTATCTCTTATTGAGCCCTCTCGTTCCCATCTGTCAATCTCTCCGATCGTGACACGCTGTCTGTTCCCCCCCAAACATATTCTTGGACCCGTCTTTACAAAAACACTACATTCGGGAGTCGGAGCGATCACAGATTTGGGTCGTGCCGCGGGGATGAGGAGGAGGCCGTGGCACACATTGGCGGGGCCGTCCTGGGAGGGTCATCTCGGCCTTATTACTGCCGTGTTACAGCCCGTGTTCCAGGCTGAAGATGGCTCCGCTCCCTGCCCCTCGCTCTCGGGCCGCCGTCCAACACAGCGCAGCTCCAAAAAAACAGAGACACCACTGTTGAAGATTAAGATGTTATTCCACTAGCCCTTGGCCCGTGCGCGAGTCTCTCTCTCTCTCGCTCGCTCTCTCTCTCCGACTGGCGCGCCCACATTCAACACATGCCTGCTGCTGCTGCCGATGCCCGTATCCGCGAGGAGAGTCCCCAGGGGCGCTGTTGCTAATTTCCACTATTAGCAGATAGACAAAACAATCTTAAGAGCAGGACCGCAACATGATAGCAAGGTTTCTTCCCGGAGTAAGAGGGGTATGAACAAATTACGGTGATGGAGACGGGGAGTGCAGTCAGTGCATTAGTCGAGTGGAGTTGTGCTTACTGTATACTTGATTTTGTTTGTTATATCGTGCTTTGAAAAGTACTTTAAAGTCTATTTTAACTATTTCATGACAGGGATTTTAAAATATCAGCCGGACTGAGCGAAACGTCCTCAACACAACCAGCAATGTCCAGTTGAGAATTTTTGCAAATCTCTGATGGATTATCCCTGGACGCTTACACAAAAATACAGATTTTTAAAAATTCTTTCAGCTTGAAATATTTAAATATTGTAATTTTAAAGCGAGACACTGCAGGTAAATATGGAAAAAAATTGAGTGATATGAATTTGAAATTCTTGCTGTACATTACAGATAGAAATATATATTTTTTTTAAGTTTTCAGTCATATAAAAATACATTTTATGTGTAAAAATGGCCCAGATCTAAATGTTTTATTTTGTTGATATATTAGTTACAAAGATTTCTTCAGAGCGGTTTTTGGATATCTTGGTTAGTTTTTGACTGAACAGGTAAAATTTCAAATTTCGCCTTGTTTTTTTGGGGGGGGTTCAAAACTCAATAAATCAGGAACTAAGAACTAAATATTGAAAAAACCCTTCAATCTATTGTTGAGTACAAGTCTGGAAAGTTTTGAGTCTGCAGGTGCTACTAAAGTGGAGATTGTATCACCACAATGTTCAGATCCTTCCAACTGTGGAATAAACTGAGATTAAAAAGAGATTTACCCAATTTACAAGTAAAAAAACACTAAAATCTTTGGTGTACCAGATTTGAAAGGGGTACTTGCTGCTGAACCGATAATTGAGAACTGATCCCACTGCCATTTGACACTGAAAAAAGTACCACTTCATCTCTTAGAAAAAAAAATATATACAGTATGTTTGGCCTCTTGCCGCTTAATAGTGATTTAGAAGGAAGGGTTTACCTTGCCAATAACTCCCAAGAGTCAGTATAGATCCAGCCAGCTGCCGAAAGATGGTTAGTCGCCGATAAAAGCCACTCGAGAACCTTTTTTTCTGACGTGTTGGCTCCTCTCCCCACACATTATAGCAGGAGGATTAAAACAGTAAAGTAAATGACTATAAAGGTCTCATAAAAAAAACCTAAAACCAGTGTTATTAAATGTATTTGAGTCTAGAAATGAGAACAAGTTTGAACTGCATTTTACTGTGGGGGTGGCCATTGTTTGCTCCAATATATTGGCCTGAAGAGTTTGGAAAAATGTTCCTAAAGCATTCGACTTTGAGTTTGTTACCTAGTCTTTCTTGTGTGTTTGTTTCGAACTGCCTGAACGTCTCCAAATATTTTTTTCTGTATACCTTTTGTAATTCGAGAGCGACAAATGAATAATTTCTGATTTACTAAAAATATCGGCCAATGGAATAAGATTTTTTCCACTTCATTCACATAAAATGATATCTGCTAATCTATTTTTAAGTGCAATAAGATATTTAATCTGGTTTTAGCCACGATAAGATTTTATTTTTCATATTTTAAGTGCAAAAAGACTTATTGCATTGGCAGATAGTTTCACGTATCTACCCAAATCAAGATTAAATAAACTTCATTCAAGAAAAAGTGGCTTAATTTAGATTAGTTTTTGTAGTGGGCATATTCTTCCAGTTTGTATGCACGCACACAAACACACACACACACAGACTTCTGGCATCTGCGACGGGGGGAAAAATGACTTTCTTTACTTTCAAATTGAGTTTCACAAAGTCTAATTTCTCGGCAGCCTTTGATGAACTCATGTTTTCAGACTATCCTGCTTTAATGAAAAGGGACTGAGGGCAATTTTAAACACGCTCTCAGCCCTCCGCAACTGAAAACTTTCAACAGAAATTACAATTTGTTTCCGTTTTTTCTCAGCTTTCAAGTCGTGACAGAAGCCTCGACACATAAAAGATCCGGGAGCGCATTCCCATCGCTCTCTGCTACGGCGTGGTGTGGCGGATACATGGCGTGGCTGTACAGTGGCCGGGTCAGCGCAGCCGCCTGTTTGTCAGCTCCCATCGTTAATAAAGCGCTTACCCAAATATGTCCCAGGCAAATGTTTAGAGCCACGGACTGAAGATTTCATCGCAGACAGAACGTGTGATTCTTCAGGGAGCCGTGTATGGCCGCTCTTTCGGGAGATCAAACCGGCCCGGGCCTGATGAATGCGGAGGGAGCAGGAAGCGCGGTGGCTTTGAGTGATAACTGTGTGATTTTTAATTGAAATCATATGAATCAAACGTCCGCGGGGATGAAATATATCTAAGTAGAACCAGCTGACTCGAATTGATGAGGAACAATGGTGGGGTCAGTATAGCGGCAATGCGCTTGTTTTGAGACTGATGTGACTTGTGTTGTGTCCATGACTAAAGGTGGCCACACACTACAGGATTTTACATCTGTTGAGACTATAAATCTGTGCACATACACACACATGAGGAGTCCCACCACAGGTCATGCCATGAGAGAAAGTTTTTATTGAGCCACGCCTCCTAAGACTAAAAATGTGGCTAAAAATCCTCTAGTGTGTGTCCAGCTTTAGACATGTAAAGAATTATGTTTTCCTGGGAAAATTGTGAAATAGAAGATAATTTTTCCTGTGTTCTGGAGCAGAATGAGCTCGTCTTTAGTCTGGTGTGGTCAGCAAAGTATCGCTTACATTTATTTTAAACAAAAAAGCAAAAGGGAGGAGAAATATCTTCAAGGACAAAATATATTTTTCCAGGACATTTGACATTGAATTTTCCATGTGTGCTCCATGACTAGAAAAAGGTAGGTACCGTATTTTCCGGACTGTAAGTCGTACCAGCCAAAAAATGCATAATGAAGAAGAAAAAAACATCTATAAGTCGCACCTGAGTATAATTTATTTTACAAAGTCCGAGACCAAGAACAGACATTTCATCTTGAAAGGCAAGTTATAATAATAACAATAGAATAGAGAACAACAGGCTGAATAGGTGTACAGTATGTTAACATAACATATAAGTTAATATACAGTAAGTCGCAGGACCAGCCAATCTATGAGATATAGTGTGACTTATAGTCCGGAAAATACGGTAATTTTCCAGGTAGAGGGGAATCCTGTTAAAGTTAAATATTTGGGCTACTGTCGAAATGGGTTTGTAAATGGTTAGATAAAAATAAATAAATAAAACTAACCCTTTACATTGGTTATATTATATAACATTTTGTGTGTTTGACGATTGTAGGAAATCACTACAACGTGGCCACGCTCCAGCCCTCTTTCCCACGTGTATCCATTCACAAATATTGGCATGTTTGGTATAGCCATGTGGCACAGGCATTGTGACTAACAAGACGCTGTTATCCACATAACAGGTGGGGGAAAAGGGCGTTGATATACACACGCATATGATACGGAACTTTAAAGCTTCTTTTCTCAAAATTAGGTTTTTATTACACTCTTGGAGCCAAATCTCCTCTTCAGTAGCTCCAACAAACACAAAATGTTCCAGTCTTGTACTTAAAATATTTTGAAGGTTTCCGATGGATTTTTCAATATTTAATTCCTAATTTAGTCAGTTTCGAACCCCAAAAAACAAGGCAAAATTATATGTTTACAATTTTAACTAGCTAAACAAGATCAAAAATCTCCTTTGAAAGATCTTTGCGTCTAAGATTAAACTAAAACCATAACATTTAACCTGGCTCAGTCCAATATTTAAACTGTGTTGCAAATTACATTCATTACAGCCATTTTGCACATTGTTTTGTAACAGAAAATGACAGAAAAACTGCAATACATTATTTTTTCATATTTATGTCAATAATATACAGCAAAAGTTTAAAATCGATATCATAAAAAAAAAAAAAGAACTATTCATCTGCCGTGTCTTGCCTTGAAAAAAAGCAAAGAGAAGCTCAGTCGACTAAAACCTTGTCTAAATACAATTATTTTCAACTGCTTTTGAAAAGAATTGATAAAGGCGGTCACACGGAAAGACAGAGGAAGGACGTTACACATTTTTGGATCTACGGTTTGAAAGGGCAAGTTTCCTCTGGTTTTCTTTGGGACCATGGGCTTCAGGCCCGAGAACCGAAGGGCGCAACAAGAGGTGTATGGGCACAGCCGACCATGCTACAAGGCTATTAAAAATCTAAACTTTTCTTATTTTATGTGCAAAAATACTTGTTCCATTGGCAGAATTTTACTTGGCAAGTCGAAATTACTCAGAATAAGGCCAAATATTCAGAATTCAAGCAAATTTAAATTATCAAGATCACTTTTTGCAGTGTAAAAGCATGAATCACAAATTCATGATTCAGAATTTGATCAAATTCATTCATTTCACACAGGCACCTTGTGTCATATGAAAAGCCTGTTATAAAAAATATTTCCCCTCTTTCCCTTTCTAGATTTTGGTAATGTTTCTCAAGCTATGAAAACAGTGTTTCACCAAAAGAGTGGCTGTCCAGAGACAGTGAGGCTGAAGGAACTTTTAAAACTTTAAAAGACAAATGATCCTACACCATGAAAGTAACTGTACCGTATATTTCAAAGGCCATTTATTTTATTTACTTTTTTCTTTTTTTGTCATGATCAAAATGTCAAGGCTGCTGATGAATGTGGCTGAAATCGGTTTCACATACAGTAGTAGCTCAGAGTAGAGCTGCTGTTCCTCCACATCGGAATGAGCCAGCAGAGACATCTAAAGCATCCATTTTTCACTGGGAGTGACAGTCTATAAGTCTAAATGTATCACAGATGTCATAGGATGCATACAATTGACCACCTGGGCCTGGAGGGTTATGGAATGTATGTCCCTCCCTTTGTTGACTTCAAGAACTAATCAGAATCAACATAACTTCGACCAATGGGAGAAGTTCTCCTCTGAGACGGTCTGTCAATCAACCTGCACACACTTTTGTTTTGTTTCTTGCAGCAGCCAGTGTGAGTGCGAACACAGGGCACGAGGAGGCGCTTTCAGGTCCAATCAGGAGGAGGTGTGGAATGAGCTAGTTTGTTTTTCACTATCTCTCCTCTTTGTGCATCTTCTACTTTAAAGTGGACATATCATGCATATAAACCTTAAAAACAGGCTTAGTAACCTTTAGGGTGTCTGTGCATTGATATTTTATGTTTCATGATGAATGTGATGATTAT
>OMNZ01056196.1:0-10391 GCA_900303255.1 Lesueurigobius sanzi | reverse complement strand
ATCAAATAATAACCAAGAACAACATTTGGGAATTCGGTTTTTTGAAATTTCCTTCAAAAAACATGTCTCCCAGTAGTTGTATTGGCACCTGCCCTACATCTGAAATAGAATTCTACAACGTGAACGCAAACCATTAAAAAGTGAAACAATCTTTAAAAAGGTATCACTAAATTTAATAAAATCATACATACCAGACACGAAGTGGGCTGAACAGACACGAACATTGCTGAGGTTTTTGCCGATAAAGTCCTGTCCAATTTTGGCTAGCCATTGCCTTCTGTGATCTGCACTTAGTTTTTCACATTCACTGCCTTGATTTTTGATGATGGCTGGAATCCTGTTCACGACTTTTTATGTTTGAACAGCCATAAATAGCACATTTTAACACCATTGTAATAGGCCTCTAAAGATAGCTAGCCTTACTCCCGGGCTTTAACCACGTTAGAACGCGCTTGAGCGAACCGTGCCTCCAGCAGGCAGGGCGGATATTTTGTGACGTACGCGTGGAATACCTCAATTATTACTTAGCGGGGCTCTTTTCCTGAGGAACCGAGGCCGCCGGCCGGTAAACCCCGCCACCTAAAGAGTAGCCCACTGTTTTCATGTGGAAAAGCAAGACCTCCAGCGTAGAGTGAATACCTAATGGCCCACAGTAGCACAGTAGAAGCTTGTCAAACTTGTAGAGCAATAAATCCAAGGCGTTAACAAGCTACACTGTGTAACGTTTAATCCAATTATCAAAACATGTTTGCCTTGTAGGTGTATTTATTGGTGAATGTGTCATATGTTTGTTTATATAGCAGCGTTTTGTGACAGCAACAAGTAACTCGCACTGCAAGTACATTTTTAAAAGTATGCTAGTTGAAAATGTAGCTGAGTTCTGCTGACTTACCACAAGGTATATTTAAGTCTTAGCAAGGAACCCAAAATGAAAATGCTTGCTATATCTCAAAGGAAAAGGAAAAATTAAATCACGCTGTAATTCGGTGCTGGTTATTGGCTTTTACTTCACAGGTCGGAGGCTATATGATTAGTGGACTTGGGGGAGATGTTGTATATGCGTGGGGTGGTGTTCTAAAGAGGTGAGCATTTTGTGAAACAAGCCGTAGATCTCTGCTCCTTCCGTGGTCCCTGCTGCACCTGCACTATCTGCACCCTCCCTGCAGACCGTTGCTTGTTTGTGCTTAATAAGGCAGATTAATTAAGCTCATTGGTATTCTAGGACACTAGCTCCAGCTGTTTCCCCGGGCTGAGGTCATTGATTCCAATGGCAACAACATGGGGAGCCTGGAAGCACCTCACACAAGCGTCGGTCTGTCAGTGAGCTTTTGTACTGATGGATAGATGGATAGGACTTGGACTAGTGGCTGCCAAAGGCTCCATGATCAGACGGATAATCAGTCAGTCCTTCAGAGATTTACAACTCTGCCACGCATGTTTATACATGAAATGGCTTGGTTTATCTCTAATTAATTGTGCCTCTCTTCTGCTTTTTGTGTCTCTGATGTATTGCTCCTGTAGTTGCCAAATCTGTACACAGTGATTTATCATTCTCTTTCAGTGCAAGTGAACAAGGTATAAATGCTCAGTGATAGGCATATGATGAACAGGCAGACTCATTTTGTTTGATTAATGCCACCATTTTTGCCACTCGAGCAAAGCAGCGATTACGTGACCCAAGGGCGGAACAATACTGTATCATCAAAAAATCATGCAAGTCTCTTAAAAGACTTAAACAGACCAGTATTAGTCATGATTTACTTACATTTGAACCTTCTTTTGGTTATTTTTGTAATTGTATGTATTCATAATCTTGCAACAGTATGACAGCTATCATCCTGTGGGTTTGTCCTTCAAAAACACAACGCCAGTGGCAAGAGATCGATCTCGAGGTGCCTGCTCTTTTGCATGTTTTCATCAATCTCATATATGGAATATGCTGCAGAAAAAGAGAGAGAAAGAGAAACTTCCCCTGTATTGTCATTGGTCAAAATTGCTCAACTAAGTTTAACTGTCTGTGTAGGTTCTCAGTCGTACAGGAGTTGTCCATCGTAGGCAAAAATTCTCCAGTCCTCATCTGTACTCTGTAGTTGAAGTGTAGGACGTTTTGATCTAAGTCCAAAGATCGTCATCAGCTTAATAATGACTTGAGCATGCTGTGGGTCTCTTAAGAGTAAACCAGAAGGAGGAGTTAACCTCTAAGTCCCTCCTCTCTTGGTGCTAAAGGTAGGAAAACATCTTAGCCTGTTCATACTTAATATGACTTGTTACCTCTGTATTGTCTCACCCTGGGCTAAGTTCTAAGGCTGTTGACACTTCCCTATGGCCCTGCTCCCCCCAGTAGTTTAACATTGTGATCACTGCAGTTGTGTTCTACTTTGTTTTCTCCATTATAGGTTAATTGATCTCATTTCTGTTTCACAAAATGAGCTGAAAGACACAGATTAAACATTGTATTCTAAGCTGCTATCTTTTTTTCCCATTGAGCATTAAAACCTGCTCACTTTCATAACAAGGGCTCTCACTGTTCCCAATTACACACCCTCCCACCAAGATTAACCGGGTGAATCGGAATTCAAATTACATTATTGAATTCCATTTATTCCGTCAAACAACATTTCGTACCTTTCGTTCTTCGAATTGTAAGCATTCACAGAAGGTCGGGAGTCGGGATCCAAAAGTGTGTCCTGTAACCATTTATAGTGGGTCACGAGGCTTCATCAGAGAACATTTTTAAATATTTTATCTCCTGAAAAAGTCTGAAAACACAACCTGAATCTGTTGTTTCTGATCATAGTTCAGTTTTTTTAACACATAAATCAACAACAATCTGATGGAAAATACAGTATGTTACATTATTTTCAACAGCTGTAAGATGAATAATACTATATAGTCTGTAATATGTTTATTTGGGTCGTCACTTGTGATCTTCGGGTGACGGTGGGTCCCAACACCACACCATTTGAGAATCACTGTGTTAGACAATAGAAATCAAATGGATCGGTCAGTCTTGGGAGACTGATTGCGGTATTGTACTCAAAGTAATCCTCCATAACCACCACAGTGCTGCGCCTATGGAGGTTTTTGATGAAGAAGGCAGTGTACCATCAGGTCACAGAGTTTAACTGTATCCCCAGTGTTGCATCGATAAGCAGACTTTAAGCTGCATTGAGCTGAGGCTGCACTTCAGCAAAGCGGTGCCAGAATGAATTATTGCAAACTTCAAAATAGTTTTGGAGCTTGTGTTTAAGGTCTGCCTGTATACTGCCTTGAAAAAGAAAGAAAAAGACTGTTCATGAAAGCTTCTAATCACACATCTGAGCGCCTTTAACTGAATGCTGCTGTCACACTTGTTGTGCAAATGAAAACTGATTACCTGGCAAAGAAACAAAGAGCAATTGACTTCTGATTTGCTGTGAAATAAAAAGTCTTGCAACACCAAATGCAACAAAAGTGTTCATGAAAAGCTGGAGTGTCATATGAGGCTCACGGGCGCCACATGTATTTTTAAAATCTTGATCAAAGCCAGATACAAAGTTGTATATGTTATTAAGCCTGTTTGATAAGGACTACAGCTCAACGCTTGATTTGTTATTATAGTGGATAACACTCCCCTGTTTTCTCCTCAACTTCTGATTTTTCATTTAATCTTGTTCATATGGCAGATCACAATTCTATGCTTGTTGCCGTATTTCATTATTACCTCGCCTGACCTCCTTCACTTTACGCCTCTTGAAAGTTAAAAAAGTAATCAAAGGCTTGGCATCCGACAGCGCTGTCTCTGTGCGTCTTTCTTTTTGTCGCTTATTGTTTGGCAAACAGTGGCACCTTCCTGACAAAAAGGAATCATTTCAGGGGTGCTCCAAATCTCTGCGGAGCTATGCCTGGGTTTTGACACCGTTGCTAAATACAGAATACTTTGCCACTCATTTAACAGCTCCATAACTCCATGTCTCTCTTGGGACCCACGGTGCTTTTTATCTGCTCATAACTGACAGAGGAGCGCGGCTCAGCGATGCTCTGGCCCGCCTGTCACCTCGCAACATTAGCATTAACATGGCTGTTAGCAGGTGCCACGCTTCAGAAGGGCCAGAGTGCAGGCGCTCTCCTGGGGAGCGGAGCTTGTCCAGCAGGTCTTAGTGAGATTAGGCTTTTTGGTGAGTCAAGCGCTGGATTAGGAGGGAATGAAAGTGCTGAGATTACTGGGGCCTATTGGGATGAGTTCTCATACATCTTGATGCGTTTGTCATCAGGATGATCGAAAGTGAAGTCAGCTGCAAAAGATATGCATTTCTCATACAGTAATACAGGTTAAGTTGTTGTCTCTATCCGATCAAATGAAAGACACCGTCTGCTTAGCTAAAAACATTACAGCTTTGTGTGATATTTTATTGAAGTGGCTTGAGAGGATGATGGTGCAACATGCTGGTTTTCTTTGGTGTGAAAGAATAAATGCAGTTGTTGCTTTTTTGCATGTCTTGCATTGAAAAAACTCTGAAATAAAAGAAAAAAAAATGTTGAGGTTCATATATACTTAATAACTCTGTATCAGACTAATGTAAACGGAATAACCTGATCCATTTGCACTATGTGGTATGTCCAGACTCACATCTGCTGCTAATGTACATCTGTAAATTCACCCATTTATGCTGCTGTCCTTGTGTTGTGTTTTATCTTATGCATAGTTTTATAATTCTTATATTTTTTTCCATAGTTTATTATTTATCATTATTACAAGTTTATGTTTCATGTTGCACGAGCACACCAAAGAAAATACTTAGTCTGTGAAACCTTTCATTGACAAATTCTAATTCTGATATACAGTATGTTACACATGTGTCAAAATGGGACAATATGTCATGTCATATGATCAGTGTTGGGTAGTAACGGAATAGAAGTATTTAGAATACTCATTTGAGGGTATTGTTACTTTCCCAAATTCAAAGGAATACATTGTGATAATCATTCAGTTTTATCTTCGTATTGCGTGGCATCAAGAGAGAACAGATCAAAACGACCAGAGAAAAGTTTAGTGTGCTCCAGGTGTGTTTTTTTGCGCTCATGATGTTGCCGCTGTGGTGTTCTTTACTTTGTCTTTGGTTATTTTCCTGTATTGTGTTTTTGGTATCTGTTTATGCAACTGACTCTCCTCCAAGACAAATTTCTCCATCGGGAGATGAATAATAAAATGAATTTGATTGAATCTGAATCTGTAAATAAGTTCATACAGTAACAGGCAACAAGGATATAGCCTACGTTTTTAATTATATGCTGTATTTATAAATATAATATATTCAGAATACAGTACCCTGATTTTACAAAGTGACAGAATATGAACTTTTTCAAAAGAGAATAAATTCACAGTCTTTTTCTTTATCTGTTCCAGGATGACGAGCCGATCAGGGCGGATGGAAGGGGCAGTGCACACCTTCGGAAGTTCCTCAGCCAGCACCACAAAAAGCTACCATGGAAACCAGAGGTAAATCTCCCTCAATTTTTTTCCTCTTCTCTACTTTCTGTGCACCTTTTCACCCCGTATTTCTTCCTCAGGCTGATAACAATAATCATGTCAAGCTCTTTCTTTTCTTTCAATCGGCTCATCAGCCCTATGCTGCTCAGGCCACTCCATTAGTGACAAAACCTCAATGGGAATAGATTTATTAACATGCCTTTATCACCGCTTTTGTAACCAAGCGCCTGTGTCTTCATTCTCTTCCAAGATCATTTAAGTGCAAATGCGTTTTCAATATCTGCAAGGATAAATAGACATCCACTTTTTTCCGGCGATATGCCTGCTGCCAGAACAAAATGGTCCATGAGGTTATAACGATAAATTATTGCATGAGGATAATAATATTTCTTCTGCGAGCATTAGCGGGCTATATTTAAAGGCACCCCTGACCTGCAGATTACAAGATGGTGTGATTCATTCTAATTTCTCGACTCCCTTACTGATATAGTTTGCACATTTTCTGCTACAAAAGGGAGCAGCAGACAAGGCAATTAGACGGCGGATTTGTGATAAGAAAGCGACTGTAGATTTGTAACCTCTTCACACGGGTTTAATTAAAAGGGGTACGAGTGTGTGTGTGTGTGTGTGTGTGAGTGTGTGAGTGTTGAAAGTTGACTGTGAGACATGTCATTTATTACTTTACCTGGAACTATCTGTACTGCAGTCCCTCAGTAAACTACAAGAGGGGCTGATGTTGGCCGCTAATATAATTTTGAGAAAAATTCTTACATTTTTACTGTACATTTGAAACAATAATAGCCTATATATTCTCCCACACAATAATGTCTTAAAGGGCTTCAATTGAAAGGGATTACATTCATTTTGACTAGGTTTTGATTATTTTTTTCTCTCGCCATGGACATTTATCTCTCAATTTATGACGATCTGTTAGTTTAGGTGGACGGCCATGTCTTGGTAAGTTCGCAGTGGTGCCATACTCTTTCCATTTCCAGATGATGGATTGAACAGTGCTCCATGAGATGTTCAAATCTTGGGAAATCATTGTATAACTTAACATGACTTTAAACTTCTCCACAACTTTATCCCTGACCTCTCTGGTGTGCTCCTTGGCCTTCATGTTTATTGACCAATACCCTCTGACCATAGCTCTGAGGCCCTCACAGAACAGCTGTAATTAAACTGAGAGTAGATCACACACAGGTGGCCTCTATTTAACATTCAGCAGACATTAGGAATGTTTTAAAGGCAATTTAATGCACTCAGAAAAATATGAATACTTGTGCACGCCCCACTTTTCACTTTTCTATTTTTAAAATAATAACAGAATCATGTATCATTTTGCTGTGTGTGAACTTCCAGTCAAAAATTCAAAATAAAATATTTATGTTCATGGTTGTAAACCTGACAAAATGTGCAAAAGTTCAAGGTGTATTGGTACTTTCGAGAGGCACTGTATACCCTGCCATGTTCTGCAGCGTGGCTTTAAAGATCGAATCCCCTTGACCTAAAGTTCTCCCTAATGCACGTCGACGACATCACCACATGAACATCTGTTAGCTTCTTCACACTATTAAATATGGATAATGTTGTGGTATTCAAAATGAATCCAGTTGCAAAATGAATGTTCCCTTGATATGACATCAAGCACTGGCACCAAACTCGCAGTTCCGATGTGGGACGCAAGTCTTCAAAAAGCACACTGTAAATCCCCGCAGAATTAGTTGATTCTCTCAATTCACTGCATCTTGGTGATCAAATTTGTCTTAGACTCAAACAGACTGCACTAATCCACAAGGGAAATTACATGGTCACAGTAGCTCATTTGTGCAATAAAACATTCTTACAAACCAAGTAAACAGCAATAGAATGATAATAAAATACAAAACAGTGAAATTATTAGTTAAGAAGAACATAAAGAAAAGTACCCATTTACAGATTTGTACACACACACTTTTACCAGCTACAAAACAAAAGCAAATGTCACTCTGCCTTGGTCTCGTTGTGACCTATTCTGAATAATTGACTGCAGTCCCTTATAAATTATTTTACGCTGTTTCTGAGCCAAATCCTCCCAGAACACACTGACGGAGTAGCTATTCTCCACTTCCTACGTGTCCTAATTACCGACACTCACTTGTTTTCCTGTCGCGCGGCCAAGATGGCAGAGGTCTTGGGGGTCTGCTGAGCTGGCGCTGTCAGAAGCTGGGAGTCTGGGCTGCTAGGGCTGGAGCGCTACCATATGTCCGCTGTCATACAATGGCATAGGTCACAAGGACATCAACAAGGCGCATGCACATATTTCCCGCGGCCAGTGCGAGCGCCAGGCGCACGGAGCTAAAACTGGCCTCGTCCGGGCGAGGCTTACGGTTAAAGAAGAGACTCTGTGACCTGTGAGGGATTCGGCTGGTTGTGTTTTTTTTTTTTTTTTCTTGACACCACAGGCACTTTAATGAGAAGGGCTGGGTGCTGAGCGAAGCATGAGGAGACTGCAGATTGGCCCAGACGTGCAGCCCATGAGTGGGTAATATTTGTCAAGGGCACGGGGAAAAAGGGCAGAAGAAAGGAAGATTTTACGAGGAGAAAAACTGTTTGTAACTGCTGCTGCCGCTAGTAGTCCAGGTTAAGAGCTTAAAATAGGTGGACACTAGGGCTAGTGTTAGAGGTGCACCGGTCCAGCTTTTTTGGTCCCAATATCAATACCGATACCGATACTTGGGGTTTGAGTACCTACCAAGATCCGATAGAAACCGGTATTGTGAGAATTTTTTAAAAAGTAGGTTTGTAGATTATACAGTATATTTGTTGTTTTTGTAAAGTTTTGTAGTGAGTGAAAAACTGATCCGTGTTATAGAACGTCCATCCATCCATCCATCCATCCATCTTCTTCCGCTTACCAGCAGTCCAAGCGGCTCACATTGCACCAGTCCCTTATGGCTCCTCCTGCAAGTGGTGTCAATGGCATGTTCATATAGTAACATACAGTATATCGTGTAGTGAATACTGTTGGCCAAAGTGCTGCACACAGTCAAGGCAGGGAAAGCTAATGAGAAAAAAAAAAATGTTTTTTGAAGTGATTTGAAAACAGGCAGAGACTGAGCCTGTCTAACCTATAATAAAGAAAGCTGGTTCCACAGCTTTGGGCCCGGGCAGCAACAGAAAAGGCACGATCCCCATGAAGCTTCCTTTTAGTTTTGGGGACCACGAGCTGCAGCTGATCGACTGACCTGAGCGCATGGGGTGGATCAGGTCAGAGAGGTAGGAAGGGGCAAGGCCATTCAGGCATTTAAAAGTAAATAAAAATCACTTTTAAATCAACTCTGAAACGCACCAGCAGCCAATGAAGTGAAGCTAAGACCGGTGAGATATGCCTCAAGCCGGCATCAAGTGCATTACAATCAAGTAACTTCTTTAGTGCTGCCTCAGGACCATCGTCAACGCCAGGCATCAAACCTGGCTATCTAAAGGAATATATTTTTTCGGTACCTTCGTTTTTCTGATACATTAGTACCTAAAAACAATTTTTCAATACCATACTGGTATCGTTTAACGGTGCCCAGCCCTAGACACGTCACATGTATAAATTTCAGAATGGTTTTCACACTGAAAGATGTATTCACTGTATCTCAAAAACACAGTTTGTTCCATTCTTGAATATAACACACACAAGCTTATTAAAAAAAATCTAATAATTTGTAGACTTTGGGAAGAAATTGGAACAGCCAGAAGGAAGAATTAATTACGAAACACATGGATGCTTTAGTCGAGCCCTGTTTGATTATTGCATGGAAATACATTTAAATTTATGGGCAAATGCTTGATCAAATGATGGCAGTAGTGTGACCAAGTGATGTGCGCAAATTGTGCTTATTGGCTAAAATGGAAAAAGACACGAGTTGTACAGTGAACAGAAAAGGACAAAAGCTACTTCCCTGAAATGTAAAGGCAGTTTGAAGTGACCCTGGCATTACAGCGCCGTCCCAGCATCGTAATAGTTCTGTCTCTGTCGCCTTTTTCCACAACAGACGGGGCAGAATGGGAAACAGCTGAAAGCACAAATATGGCATCCTCGAAGTCAGTGTTTAAACGCTTTCTTTTCCACTTCATGAGCAGCGGCTACTAAAAAATGACATATTTTACAAGTTGTATGTCTCGCGCTCGATGGCCTTCTACCACAGACTAAAGAAATGCCACTTTTAGTGTATTTGTAGCTCCTTCATGAACATTGCAATGGAAACAGGCAGGATTGAATACAGATTATAATGGTATTGTTGTGGAGCATTTTTGTTTAGTTTTGCCACATCTGTATTTTACAGATATCAAGTATTTAACCATTCACACTATCAACCTATTTCTGCTATTAATGCATTATTGTTAGTGTTGATCGTGTTGATCGTGTGATGAGAAAGGGTGACAAAGTAGGCTAAATGTAGGCTAAGTGATTATGATCGATCTTTGGAGACCCTTCTGCAGTGCCGCGGAGGCCCCTCAGGTGTCCCCAAGTCCTTCACCAGCTTCAATTTGATTGCATTTAGTTAAAATTTGAAATGAGGTATGTGTGATACTAACTTTTTCTTTTAATTTAATGTGTTTTTTATTTGATTCCATGGCTTCAAATGTATTGACAATTCTGAAAGCAGTTCTGATACCGGACATTTCAGTAACTGCCTCTTATTCATTTGTTGTAAATTGCATTTATGTATATTTTTATCCCATTGGAGCAGCATAACAAAGACATTGGCCAGACATGTCCTTGTCAGATTGCTCTAGAGCAGGGGTAGGCAAGTTGTCCTGGTGAGGGGCCGATTTTCTTCCTCGTCAAAGGACCAGGGGCCAAACCTCCCAATCCTGGCCCAAAGTAAGGCTGGATCTCAATTCTCCCCCTTAGCCCAGCACAACTTTCTTTTTTTTTTTTTTGGAA
>OMNZ01056168.1:3287-13424 GCA_900303255.1 Lesueurigobius sanzi | reverse complement strand
TGGTTATTTCATCGCCCAATTTTCTTTCACTAAAAACATGTCTGGCAGATGTTGGGGTTAAAAGTAAAAGTATTTAACCTGTTTTAGTCCTGTTTTAGATCTGATTTAGACCTGGTTTAGTCCTGTTTTTGTCCTGGTTTAGTCTCAGTTTAGACCTCTTTTAGACCTGTTTTAGTCCTGGTTAAGACCTCTTTTATACCAGGTTTACTCCTGGTTTAGTCCTGATTTAGATCTGGTTTAGACCTGGTTTACTCCTAGTTTAGACCTCTTTTAGATCTGTTTTAGTCCTGGTTCAGTCCTCTTTTATTCCATATTTAGTCCTGGTTTAGACATGGTTTAGTCTCAGTTTAGACCTCTTTTATTCCAGATTTAGTACTGGTTTACTATGCCACATAAAATTATTAAAAAATACTTTTTTACAGGTCAATACCTGGTCTAAACCTGGTCTAAACCTGGTCTAAACATGACCTAAACCTGGTCTAAACCTGGTCTAAACATGATCTAAACCTGGTCTAAACCTGGTCTAAACATGGTCTAAACCTGGTGTAAACATGGTGTAAACCTGGTCTAAACCTGGTCTAAACCTGGTGTAAACCTGGTCTAAACCTGGTGTAAACATGGCCTAAACCTGGCCTAAACCTGGTCTAAACATGGCCTAAACCTGGTCTAAACCTAGTCTAAACCTGGTGTAAACATGGCCTAAACCTAGTCTAAACCTGGTGTAAACATGGCCTAAACCTGGTCTAAACCTGGTGTAAACATTGCCTAAACCTGGTGTAAACATGGCCTAAACCTGGTGTAAACATTGCCTAAACCTAGTGTGAACCTGGTGTAAACATGGCCTAAACCTAGTGTAAACCTGGTGTAAACATGGCCTAAACCTAGTGTAAACCTGGGGTAAACATGGCCTAAACCTAGTGTAAACCTGGTGTAAACGTGGCCTAAACCTGGCCTAAACCTAGTCTAAACCTGGTGTAAACCTGGTGTAAACATGGCCTAAACCTGGTCTAAACATGGCCTTCAATTTTGAAGGCAGTACTTAGTGTAAGATTTTGAGAAATTCTCTGTATTTTCTTCCTAAATTCCAATAATCATGAATTATTATATATATGAAAAATCACAATATTTCCCCTACAATAATCGTCATTTAAAATGTAGAATCGGGACATCCCTGGTTCTAAGTCTCATTCCGCTTTATTACATTTAACAGACTATATTTATCGCTATTTTTATTGACTGTCATATCATTTTCATTTACATTTCACAAAGACTTATTAACCTCTCTTTCTTTCTCTGTCTTACTCTCATTCTGGACGCATCAGTGGTTGTTCACATAGTCAGTCAGACTTGTTCACATAAACTTGTCATATCGGGTTGCTTCTCTCTCTCTCTCTCTCTCGCTTCTCTCTCTCTCTTAGAAATAAGAAGTCGGCTAGCAGTAATTTGTCCTTCCCCCATTCATAAAAAGTGCGCACCGCTCCAAGTGTGAGATATGCCCTGTCCATATTTGATGCTTTGTAGTGTGAGGCAACACTAGTGGTGACTTGCGGTACTGCAACAACAAACCGGCTTCCTTTACACGCAGGTGGTTACATTGGAGCGAATTATGAAGTAAAAAAAAAAGCAAGATAGAAGTTTATTTTAGCTGTGTTGTTACTACCTCATGGGGTAAGGATTAGAATGACTTGAAAGGGCATGTTTTTGAGGTAATTATTTTTTTTTTTTCAAGCCTCATCCTCAAAATGTTGTGGACAAATCACATGACGAAAGGTTTATGAATAAGCTTTGTTACGCTCCTCTTCAAAATAAAAGCATGCAAGCCTTATGATTAGGTTTGCACAATAAGAGAGTGGGGGGGAAAAGCTACTTTTTGATAACTATCTTGAATAATGTTCCAAAAATCAATGGAGCAATTAATTATTTTGTGTTTTTTCATCAAATTGTGCCAAAACAAGACAATTCAGGACTAAAACCACACTGAAATTGAGCTAAATCAGGAAAATCACGACTAAAACTGAACTTTTGGACATTTTTAAGTCACCACGCATCTTCTGTTCAAGGCTGAGCTTGCAAAAAATGTGTGAATATCGCGCGGAAGTCCTTTCGGTGATATATTGTGGGTCATTGCGCGAGCTAATTTTTGGTAATGATAGTGTAGAGATACGTTGTGCGAGAGCGAGCCACAGGAGCCAGGCTTAACAGTTGAATAAAGCATTGTGTTAACATTCACGGCTCATATAAATTAAATATGAAGGTTATTCCCTTGTGCCATCATTACAGGAGCTTTTACAATACAGTTTCACACACCATCCCCGTTCAGTTCAGTTATCAAAGCATGTCACTATCTCGCTCCCTTATGTCTGTATTTCTCGTGTAAAATATTAAATTATTATTACATTTTCAGGTTTTGTGTCTCGTAAGATATGAACTTTCGCCAGGAAACAAATAAATGACTTCATCTTTACGATAAGGAGTGTAATTATTGCACTCTCCCGCTGCTTACATCATCAGTGACGTCAGCTGGAGGCAGGAACTGAGAAAGAGAAATAAGATTAAACTAAAACTAGCCATTATAAGTGTAAAAATCATCTCAAATGTCATTCCTCTTGTTCTTGCACCTTAAGCCACAACAGGACAACGTTTTTTTTACTTGTAGCTCTACACTTATAATGGCTAGTTTTAGTTTAATCTCATTTTTGTTGCTCATTTCCTGCCTCCAGCTGATGTCACTGATGATGTAAGCAGCGAAAGGGTTTGTATGGGAAATTGTAACTTCAAAGACAAGTTTCTCGAAATGCATTTTTATCCATCTCCACTTTAGTAACTCCTACACACTCCAAACTTTCCCGTCTTGTGCTTGACCATATTTTGAAGGTTTGTTCTGAGAGATTTTTCAATACTTTATTCCTAGCCTGATTTATTGAGTTTTGAACCCTAAGAAACATAGATTTATTCACCAGAAACGAACTTATTCAAAAACTAAACAAGATATCCCAAATCCCTTCTGGACAAATATTTGGAACATATCGCTCATACATCAACAAAAATCATAAATTTAAACCTGGCTCTATCAATATTTAGATTTCGTTGTGGAAAATATTGGCAGTTTTGGCCATTTTTACAACTCGCAATACATTTTTTCCTCATAATTATGTCAATTTGATATCATTCAATTAAAAAACCTTATTCACCTGCACCTAATACATCCTCCTATCCTTCATCTAACCAGTCGCATTAATGAAGTAAAAACCAAAGTATTTCGCGGTGATCGGTCCCCATCACAACAAGAGCGTGATCAGCTGTGACACGGGACCTGGGATCGCGCTCGGCAGCTTCGAGGGCCGCCCTCCTCCTCCTCCTCCGAAAAGTGAAGCACCTCGTCTGGAGACTTTACTCCAAATTATTCATGGCCTTCTGTTGACGCCGAGTGCGAGTGAGTGGGAAGAGCAGCGCGTCTGGGAAAGCTTTTGTTTTCCTCCACAGAGCAAAGCCAAATATGTCCCAAAGTGATGCATAAATAAGAATATGTTTGCAGAGATGTGCGTAAATGAATGAATTGACTTTCTGTGGAGAACCGGCCTGGGTATTGCGGCCAGAAGTGTGTCCCGAATCTCCGATCTGTAGCCCATAGCAAAACGAGGAGGATATTACTTTTCAACGACATCTTCAGACAACTTTTTCAAATGACTAACATTATCCAAAAGACGAATAATTGTAAACTTGTCCCATAGTTGATTTTTGTTGTTGTTTCTGTTTAGTTTTTTTCTAGCAGTGGAGTAAAATATGTTTTGCCTTAGGATATTAAATTGTGGGAAAGGTTCTTCATGCATCTAATTGTAAACTGTAGTTGTTGTGAAACGTGAAAGTTGTAACATGCATGTAAATGAATCCCTGAAGAGTTAGAAAATGCATGAGAAAGTTAGGAAACAGTCTTGGAAAAGTTACGCACTACCCATTTCAGGATAGGGCTTTTAACTTTATTGGAACTGTTAGATGTCAGACCATTGTGGGCTGCTGCTAAATTTAATTTTTTCCAAAGCCTTCATAATTCACAAAGCAAACAAATAAATAACATAAAAATCAATTCCGTCTATCTGACCTCCCTAGCTCGTCAACCAATTCCTCAATTTCAAATCACAAAACAAAAACAAAAAAACATGCAAAATAAAGAAATCCCGGTGCCCTCTTGCCCCTGAAAAGCCCAGACAGTGTCGACAGCGCAGACAGAGACAGCCTTTAGCGCCGTACGTGTGTCTGTGCTAGTACTGCCGCCTCTCTCCACAGTCTCCATACGATCACTACAGCACAAGTCGGTATTCAAATACACACTTTCTTAGCCTGCCCCCTACTGTTGCCCAGTCGCGCTCCCAAACACACACGAATGCAATGGCACGCGCTACAGCCACTAACGACTCAAAATAAAGCTTAAAATGAAACAAAAATGTCCACGGACAAGCCTTGAGTGGAACTGAAGTGGATTTATTTCGCCCGGCCCACGTGCTCGCGTTAAAATCTAATTAAACACTTGCAGAAACCAGAGTGGGTAGAGGACTTTGTGGAGCGCACTGCCCCTAGCGGCGAGGTTGGGTGTTGCGTCGCCCGTGCCTTATTTTACATGTATTAGCATATTTAAATTACCGGGGAACTTTGACAATATAGCTACAAAATTGCCTCCTCTTTTCTTTTATGGAAGCGTTGACCCACTTTTACTCCTGAATGAAATATATGAGGATTGTTACATCTAGATTGCGTCATTTTTTTTCTGGCTTCCTTGCTCAACACATGTCATGTATTTATTAGTATTCAATTTCTCTTTTTATAATATCAAATATAACTTTTTGGGACAAGATAATGCGTTAGTCATACCATCTTTAGTGCTTTTTGTCAGGGTGAAAATGTCTAAATGTCAAACTTTGTTACACATACGCCCTCCTCGACACATAATCTAATGAAAAATGTTTATGAATGAACATAAAACATTGGGATATTGTAACAAGCCACACGATCTACGCTCAAATAAGTTAATCAGCACGTATTGCGCAATCCGCTTTCACGCCCTGTTAATATTGTGTAGGTGCAGTTCTCGCGGTGTCCAGTTGGTGTCGTCCTTGGTCTACTTTGCCACACTGTTCAATAATTTGATCATTTTAGTGGCTTTTTTGCCTCGTTATTGATTAAAAATAGGGCTAAGGCATTTGTCTTTTTGCTTTCTACCTTTTGAAGACAGTTTGGGGAAACATTTAACTTATAACACAAGCGAAAATAAAGGCAATTGAAGAAATAAATACTTTAACTACCAGAAGAAGTAGATGTCAACATTGAGTTTACCAAAGCTTCTGGAGTTATATGTTATGACAACAATTTAAAGGAAAATTTTGATATTAATTGAAAAAAGGGAGCCCTGACTGTGCCATTCTAGCCATTGCTCATTTTGACACATAATTGAATCCAGTTTGAGTCTTTTCACAAACATTTAGTTTAGTTTTAGTCTAAATTTAGTCAAAATATTGTTGTTGTAATCAAACTTTAGCCGGCAGCAATTCATGTTGTGAGGCTCTTTCAAACTGTCTTTTATTTTTTTATTTAGTTTTAATGAGTCGACGAAAATACCTGGATATTTTTGTCATAGTTTTGTCTCATTAACTACTTTTAATATAGTTTTTGTTTAAAATACTAAAATGATGATGAATATCTTTTTGTTGACGAAATTGTAGCTGGCTTGGAATCAGGAATTTTACAACCACAACACTTTACATCGAACCATTTTGCTAAATAGCCTGTCATAAACCCTTTGTCGTTCTTAATGGTGGTCATAATATTAATTTAATACATTGTTGTAAAAGTATAATGA
Source organism: Lesueurigobius sanzi (assembly GCA_900303255.1). NCBI lineage: Eukaryota > Metazoa > Chordata > Actinopteri > Gobiiformes > Gobiidae > Lesueurigobius > Lesueurigobius sanzi. Next base: position 7,573 of record OMNZ01056168.1, on the reverse strand, counting down.
CTCATTTAGCTATAACTGCTCACCTAATGTAGTCTGCAGCCATGTTTTTCACCTCTTTTGCTGCCGCTACTTCTATACTACAACTATACCAGCGATTGCTACCACCACGAGACTTTTTATACTCATTGATGACTGACCAATATGTTTCTTTGTGTGTCTTTGGCAGGAGCTGGAGAGAGCTAAAGTGCAGTCTGTCCTGGATCTTGCCCAGACATTTCCCCGCCGAGCTCCGGTGTAAACCTCCGACAGTGCGCTCGCGTCACTGAAGAGAAACACAACACTGATACACAGAGCGTCACCGACCAATCAAACAAGATGATCACCTCGGAGCTACCAGTGTTACAGTAAGTACAATCACACTGCTTTGTTATTGAGCTCTATGGATGGTTAATAAGTAATATATTTGTTTATGTAACTCATGTATGAAATAAAGCGTCAAGTGACAGGGAAGTTTGGGTTCCAGGGCTGGCATATTATGGGCTTTTTTGGTGAAATAACAAAACTGCTACTACTAGGGCACTATCCAAGTTTGCCCTGCCCAAAGATGCAGGGAGAGTGATGACCTCAAACACTAAGATGCCAAAGATCGACTGAGTTTTAACATTCATATCGCTTTGTGTCTTTGTAGGGACTCTTCCAATGAGTCGGGAGCCACCGATGCAGTGAGTCTCAGCATGAGCATGAGCGAGATCGAAGACCCAGAGGCAAAAACCAAGAAGAAGAGAGGACGGCCTGGTAAACAAGCACAGGTCAGTGACGACTTTTTTTACAGTGGCCAATTTTCAAATAACCTGTTCAGGATGTCCCGAAACCACTACTGTCTGCTGCTATTGGTCTCATTTAATTGTTTGACTTCATTTTTATTTCCTGGTTTGCTTTGCTGATGGATAAATACCTATAGATAATAACCACAAAATAATTTTTGACATCAATGAGATGCATATGTTTATGTTAGGAAGTTTGGCCAAAGTGTAGCATTGCAAAATGTGTAAAAAATTGATAATTCAACCACTAAAACAAGTATTAAATCCATGAATCATTTGTTCATATCAGTATTTAATTAATAACTTCTTCAAATAACAAATCTTTTGTGATGCAGTTCCTTCTGCCCTGAAGGACCTGCTCGACTAAACACTTTATGTTTGGCTATTTATTAGGTGTAATCTGTATGATTTACAAATCATTTGTAACAGGTGGTATGAAGTACCTAAGAGTCTGAAAAACTACTTGATTAAAGGCTTTTGCTTTGTTTTTTTCCTTTCTCACTATTTACACGATCATAAACGATGTACAGTATGTGCTGGACAACAGCGGATCATGCTTCAATATACAGTATAGAGTGTACTTAATGCGATAACTATTGTTAAACACTTTACAATATACAGCCTTTCAAGTAATGAAGTTAGAAGTTTTTAAATGCAAAGTAACTTTAAGAGATGGTGGTAGTGTCGTTATCCAAAAACCTTCAGAAGAACCTTCAGAGTTTTTGTCCCTTTTTTGTAAATCGTGTCCCGTTCCCTTTAGGTGTCCACTAAAAAGCCGAGGAGGTCTCCGACTGATAAGCCCCCGAGCGTGCCCAGGGGGCGGGGCAAAGCCAACGGAGTGGCCCAACACAACGGAGACAACTCGGACCCCGTCACGCTGTTCGAAGTGGTCAAAGTGGGAAAGAGTGCCATGCAGGTCAGCGGCGTGAACGGAGAGACAGCACTTTATACAGACTTTCAGAAAGTTTTCAGACCTCAACATTACATAGCATGTAGTATGTCTCATCACGCAGGGGGCCCATGAGAAACCTTTTGTCCTGGGCCCCACCAAGTCCGTCAACTGCCAACTTGGTCCAGGATTAGTTTGTTTGATAGTTTAAATTGTAAACTTTTTGATTGTACTAAAATGAAACCCAGGTAACAAAGTGTAACATTTTGTCCTCATACTATGGAACCATCCATGTAACACAATAATAACTTTAAATTCCTCCGTTTGCTCAGTGTGTGGTGGACGATTGGATCGAGTCGTACAAACAGGACAGAGACATGGCTCTTCTAGACCTCATCAACTTTTTCATTCAGTGTTCAGGATGCAAAGGTATGACCGAACACAAATGTATTTAAAACTGTACTGTACGAAACATCAATGACAACTCTTTTTGTGTTTCTGTTACCAGGCACAGTCAGAATTGAGATGTTCAGGAACATGCAAAACGCTGAGATTATCCGCAAAATGACTGAGGAATTTGATGAGGTAATATATCTACTTGCTGTATGTGAGCGCATCTTTCATGTCACAAAGCCCTGTGACTTTTGAATTGTAGTTTTGTGGTACAGGCTCTGGTTGGGATACTCTTACTGCTTATTTTCTTGTGGGAGAATACATTTATTTTCGCTACAACAGACTATATTATGAACAACGCAAAAGACGTCTGCTTCACATTTTTATATAATAAATACTAACAATTCTAAGACGGCAAAAGTTCTGTGACTGCACATGTACCTGATGCAGTGATGTGTTTCATTTACTTCAATAATTGTGATGAGCAGGAGATATTGTTAGAGCTAGAAACGAGTGGTGCCTGCAGCAAGAGTTTATACACTGCAAAAAGTTACCTAGAAATAATTCAAACCTTTCTGAAATAAGTATATTTGCCCTTGATTTGAGTAACTACTTTCAATGAATCTAGTTTTTTAGGTCTCATTGCATTCTAAATTTACAAAAAATTCTCAAAGGCACTATACCTGATTTTTTTCCTAGTAGTGGAATGAAATATGATTTGTCCCCCTTTAGTTTAGTAATACCCAATACTGTGCATCTAAATTTACATCATGTTTGTTAATTCCATGATTTTGCAGGCTACTTTTCTTGCATTTGACCCTAAAAAGTGACCGCGCAAGTTGTGAAATTTGCTAATAAACTTATGTGAAGAATTTTAAAAATGTGTTACGAAAGGAACCACAACTGTCCAACTGAACCACAACTATCAATTTAATTTACTTGCTTCCTCTTTCATTATTTGCAATAAAAAAAAATCAGATATAGTGCCTTTAATTTACTTTAAATAAGATTGTCGTTGATGTTTTCACATGTTAAAGTTTTGAATCCCCTCGCTGTGGTTGTACCAATGAAACTTAAAATAAGTTTGCTAGAGATCTGCTGAATTCTTCATAGGCTTCCATAGAAACCTCCTCACTAAAAAAAAGCCTCTTGAAAGGGACCTATGCTCTACTACAGTCCCTCGTCCTTGCACGGTTTGAAAATGGGAAAACTCCAGCACTCCATCTTTAAGCCTGTTCCCCTTCCTGCGTCCCCAACAGGACAGCGGAGACTACCCCCTGACGATGCCCGGCCCGATGTGGAAGAAGTTTCGTTATAATTTCTGTGAATTCATCGCGGTGTTGATCCGCCAGTGCCAGTACAGCATCATCTACGACGAGTACATGATGGACACCGTCATCTCTCTCCTCACGGGGCTCTCCGACTCGCAGGTCCGGGCTTTCAGGCACACCTCCACGCTCGCAGGTAATCAATGTCACGATGTATCGGACTGGGCGAAGGGGAATGACTCTTTGCGTATATGGGTGAATACTTGCGGCAGTCAGGTGGGTTAAGAGGAATGATTTTTTTTGTGTGTACAGTATATGAGGATATCCTTGCGGAGGGTTGGGTGGATAAAGGGGAATGATTATTTGTTTATTTGAGGGTGTGCTTGTCGGGGGGTTCGGTGGGTGAAGGGGTATGATTCTTTGTGTATCTGGGTGGATACTTGCGGGGGTCGGGGTTGGGTGGATACAGGGGAATGGTTATTTATATGAGGGTAGACTTGGAGAGGATCGGGGGGTTGGGTGGGTGAAGGGGTACGATTATTTGTGTATATGGGTGAATACTTGTGGCAAAGGGGAATGACTCTTTGTGTATATGATGAATATTGCTGGGATCAGGGGGTTGGTTGGGTGAAGGGGAATGATCATTTGTGTATATGAGGGTACACTTGTGGGGGTTGAGTGGGTGAAAGGGATTGATTATTTGTGTATATGGGTGGATACTTGTGGGGGTCCTGGTGTTGGTTGAGTGAAGGGGAATGATTATTTGTGTATATGAGGGTACACTTGTAGGGGTAGAGGGTCAGGTGGGTGAAGAGGAATGATTCTTTGTCTATATGATGAATATTTTTGGGGTCAGGGAGTTGGTTGGGTGAAGGGGAATGATCATTTGTGTATAGGAGGGTACACTTGTGGGGGGTTGAGTGGGTGAACGGGATTGATTATTTGTGTATATGAGGGTACACTTGTGGCTTT
>OMNZ01056165.1:6262-28237 GCA_900303255.1 Lesueurigobius sanzi | reverse complement strand
TAAATAGATTAAATAAAATGAAAATAAACTCTAAGCCGAATTGTATGAATGGAGTTATCATTGCAGGTGATATATAATAAATGATTGTTTACATTCAGGCGGTTGATAAAGTGACATTGCAGATATTGTAAACAAAGATGTTATTGCACATAGTATTGTTATTGCACATGGAGCTATACAGTAGAATTGTACAGTCTGACAGCGGTGGGTATGAAGGACTTGCGGTAGCGCTCCGTCTTGCACTGAGGGTGTCTTAGTCTGTCACTGAAGGAGCTGCTCAGCTCCTCTACAGTCCTGTGCAGTGGGTGAGAGGTGTTGTCCATGATGGATGTGAACTTGGCCAACACCCTCCTCTCACTCACCTCCTCCACAGAGTCCAGTGGGCAGCCCAGGACAGAGCTGGACCTCCTGACCAGCCTGTTCAGTCTCTTCCTGTCCCGTTCAGTGCTGCCCGGGGCCCAGCAGACCACAGCGTAGAGGACAGCAGAGGCCACCACAGAGTCATAGACAGTCTTGAGCAGAGGTCTGCTCACTCCGAAAGACCTCACTCTCCTCAGAAGGTAGAGGCGACTCTGGCCCTTCTTGTACAGAGCGACAGTGTTGTGGGACCAGTCCAGTTTATTGTTGAGGTGAACACCCAGGTACTTGAAACTGTCCACTACCTTTATACAGTTTTTTATTGATTGATGCTAAGAGACACATTTTATTTTATCATTATTGGCATTATTATTTTTAAGTTCGTTTTTTAATTCTATTCCACTATTATTACTACTGTTTGCAAACCTTTTTCTTCCTGATGACACATTTCCTGACTTTTTGCACCCCCTTTTCTCCATTGTGAGATCAATAAAGAGCTATCTTATCTTATCTTATCTTATCTTATCTTATCTTATACTCAAGTACAAGTAGCTCTCTGCCATTTTTCTTTTCTTTTTTTACATTACATTTAAGGTGAGACTCTACAGGTGAATACAAACATTGCACAGATTTTGCCAGAGTGGATCAGGGATGCCGTGGAAATCTCCCCATGATCGGTGTGACAGGCAGAACAGTTACACACTCTATAGGGTACCATGAAAGAAAAAACAAGCAAAGTAGTCCATAGTCACACTGCGAATGAGACAACTCACAGGTTATTGATGCGTGATTATTGTCATATTTGCGCTCCCACGCTCGCCGAGTCGGCGGGGTATCAACATTGATGCGCTGTGTGAGACAGTAGTAAACATCTGGAAAGTCTTGAGCAGAAGTTGTCATGTTATTTCCCTTCACGTTCCACGGATTCCCCATTATATTTCAATACTTTTTTGTGACATTTTTTGAGATTTTTCTTTCATAAAAATTTTTGAGCTTTTTGCCTTGTTTTTGTGTTTTTTTGTTGAATCAAGTTAGGAATTCAATATTGAAAACTCCCTCTGACTTTCAAAATATTGGAAGTACAAGACTGGAAAATGTGGTGTATGTTTGTGCTACCAAAGTGGAGATGTTATCACCGACAGTTTATTTGCCGCAAACTGACACATAACTTAAAAATTGGAAGTAAAATAAGTTGTTGCCTACAGTGTCTCCCCTTAAAGAACAACTAACCCCCCCTACCAGAGTCTAACTCCACCCACATCTTTTTTTTGAAAACCTGCGCCAGAAGGAGGCGTGGCCTGGCGGAGTGGGGAATGCCCGGGGAGGTAAGGGTACTGCTGCCACTAACTTTATAAGATACTTTTGAGATTATGCTTGCTCCAGGAGCAGCTAAATGCTACTGAATATGGACATGCTATATGTCTTTTAAAAGCTCTTCATGAGCCCATTTCAGTCGCTGGATTTGTTTTACAGATGTGTTAAGTGTCCAAGCATAAAATGTTTAGAATCGCCATTAGCATCTGGGTAGCAACATTAGCCTGCTGTTGTTGTTGTACTGTTAGCGGCAGGGCCAAGGCAGGGCCCACAGTGGCAGGGCCCACAGTGGCAGGGCCCACAGTGGCAGGGCCCACAGTGGCAGGGCCCACAGTGGCAGGGCCCACAGTGGCAGGGCTGCTGACGTCACATCAGTTTTGGGACGTCACATCAACTATTGAACCAATAAGGTGACAGACTCCAAAATTCAAATGCCATATAGTTTTAACCTCAAGAGGGCGCCACACAGACAGTTTTAAGCACAAAAGTTACATTTCAACAAATGTGCACTAAAATGTCAAAGTAATAATGGAGACATGTAGACAACACTATTAGACACCCATTTATACAGTTAATCAGCAAAAAAAAAGTTGGTTTGCTGTTTAGTTGTTCTTTAACCAGGATTTTATATTAGTGTTAATGTTTTCTCATGAGACTAACTGGTCACAGCTGTATCTCTTGCTAGTTAACCAAATTATTTTTGAAATGCCTTTTTATTGCAAAAGCCGACACCATGTTTTTTTATTTCATTGGATTAGCGAGCCACTTAATTGTACTGTTTACCCTTGTTCTCCAACATTCCCCAAACTTTGTCCGTCCTTTTGCTCCAAACAACACCCCAAATAAAGTGTTACTGTGACCGGATTATAAAACAATGATCTAATAGCCTGCACGATCAACTCTGCAAAATGTTTGAGCTTGTTTGGTCCCTCCTGGTGGTATATTATCATAATTATACTACAAATTACAATCAATGAATCAGGATAAATTATCTGTCTCATTCCATCTTAGTGCGTTCGAGTTGTGATGACAAATTACCGCAGGAGAAATGAGCTCCTAGTACTATGCATGATTGGGTATGTGCGGCTCCCCTTTTAAACTTGATTAGGTGGTACAGTGTGAGAGGTCAGTCCCTCTGTGGCTCCGGCTCGGACATTGACCTTGATTAGGAAAGGTCTTTCTGTCAAAACAAGTCTAGCCGCTGATATCTGCTGTCATACTGTCTGTGTTGGGATGCTCAGAGGGAAGCTGCTGGCGCTGTGCCCTTATGAGGCTGCTGAGTGGGACACATGGGGAGTCTGACGGGCTAAATGTCATAACAGCTGACACAGCATTACATAATTGTTGTGCGCTGGTTGTTATTCAGTTTTCTAACTGATGCGATACATATTAGGGATACTGATGTATATACAGTATACTATGGTTTACATTTTGATCTACATCTTGATATTTTTGCAGTATACAGTAACTTATTGTATGTCTTTCAAGTTTTAATGTTGTAAAGTGTAGTTATACTTAACACCAGCAGAGGGTGCACAACCCGTTTATCCTGCTGCAGTGAAAAGAGGTTCAAAGCAATGATGGAGATTGGGAAACATGGTGCACTGGGAGGAGGATTTGACCATGGACAGGATCAGAACAAGGTTGGTGAAGGTGTCTAGACTTAAACAGGGTTCCCACTCAGTAAAAAATCTTGAACACCTGGAAAAATACCTTTCTTTTTTCTAGTCATGGAAAACACAAGGAAATGGGCAACAAATGTCCTGGAAAAACATATTTTGTCCTTGAAAATATTTATCCTCCCTTTGCTTTTCTGTTTAAAATACATGTCAGTGGTACTTTGCTCACCACACCAGACTAAACACTAGCTCAAAGAATATAAAGGACGCCCTAAAGGTGAAAAACATATAAAAAATGGCAAAAAGGGGAAAATAACACGTCCGAGGCACTCTGCTGTTAAGTTAAAAGTCCTTTATTACAGTGGGGATGCCACGCATTTCAACCACAAATATATTATACACTATTCTTTGGACTATTTGTATTCCTTGATGGGCACCTGCTGACGATTTTTTTTACCCTTGGACCCTGAAGCACTCATTTCATTTCCAGTTGTGTAAACATTAGCTCATTCTGCTCCATAACACAGGAAAAAGTATCTTCTACTTCAAATATTTCCCAAGGGAGGACTTCCGAACCCCCCATTATGTCCCCAACATGTCTAAGCTTGAATCTCTTCAGATGAAAAAGCTACAGGCTTTAGCCATTATTAGATTATTATTATTATCACATCCACAGGGGGCGCTAGTGAGTGAGAAGGGCAGACCACATTGGAGTGAGAGCTCTTGTAAACATGTAAGCATGCAGTATATAGAGGGATGGTCGTGCAGCGGTTAGTGCTCGTGCCTCACAGCAAGAAGGTCCTAGATTTGATTGCCAGACCAGGCGGGGCCTGTCTGTGTGGAGTTTGCATGTTCTCCCCAGGCTTCTCCAGGTGCTCCGGTTTCCCCTACCACTAAAAACATGTACAATAGGATCCCCTCTGTGACCAGGACTACCCTGAAATAGAGATTCCTAATCTCGATGGGACTAAAAGTCGATTTTACATGTTGATTTTTTTTTATTATTATTATTTTTTTTTATTTGGTTGGGACAGTGCGTGCACATGAAGAATGCATGTGAACACGCCACTCCGGATTGTAGCCTTGGGCTAATTTCCATCCGTTGTCCCACATTCACACTCACAAACTCACTCTCATCATCCTGGCCTATTGTACATTTTAGTGGTAGGGGAAACTGGAGCACCCAGAGGAAACCTACGCAGACACGGGGAGACAACATGCAAACTCCACACAGAAAGGCTCCATGGGCCGGGATTCGAACCCGGGACCTTCTTGCTGTGAGGCAAGAGCGCTATCCACTCTGCCACCGTGCCGTGGTGGCACGTTCTTCTGTTTTTGCTATACAGTTTGCCCTGCAGTATTCAGTAATATTCGGATCAATAGACCATAAGCTGTTTAATTTTGTAGAGCAAACATTGATTTTTTTTCATTGCAAAAGAGAACTTCAGAAAGAATACAAGCAGAACGAATTCCACTAAATCCAGATCTATACAACTCATGTCACGGCCATTGTGACTGCGTTAAAATTGATGCAGGAGTTTCAAATGTTGCTTTTACAAGTGTCCATCTCTGATCCACTGGTGCTCCGGGGCCTTGTCTTCCCACACAGCAGTCAAATGGGCCGACTTTCACAAAGGACAGTAGCAATCCAAATGTCAATCTTCCTCCAGCTGCCTTTTGCGGACACTGGCTTTCTTTGTTCAAACTCACACATCGCACCCTCGCCTTCATCAACAACAGGCAGAGGCACCAGACCACCACCCACAACTCCCTGCACTAGCTTCACTCTCACTTGGCCGTACAATCCTTGCAATATGTTGCGTGGGTTGCACTCAGAAATTTCATGCCCGCTTTACGATGAGCTCAAATGCTCAGGTTGGGAAATGGAACGGCATGGGACTTGTATGGATGCTGCTGTAGCGCGAAGTGATGGTCGTCCAAATTTTAATCAACGTAGAGCTGACATGTGGAGAATAAAACATTTCATTAAGTAAGGAATGGTTCCCCTAAGGTCGAGGCGATGTCTGTTGGGCTACAGTGTATTACATGCTGCTTTGAGTAGTACTGGTAAGAGTGAGCAAGAAGAAGAGTTAGTTGGTTGTTGAAAATGGTGCTCCTTTAGTTCTCTTAAAAAAAAAATCGTTTGATCTTGGGTCAGTTATGTATAATAATTAAAAACAATGTATATTTATTAATGTAATAGGGACAGTGCATACTAATGAACATCATCATAGCAGCGTTTGCAGTGTTAATATGCCAGATTATAGATGCAAGTTTCCATCTCTAGTCTCTATAGGCAGCCAACTAAATATGAAGATTTGTCATCATCAGCAACATTGCATGAATACAAATAATTAGTCTGGGGTTTAAAGGTCATAGTAGCCCAATGGGGACAAGAATATCAGGATAGTATTGTTGTATTGTTGCCATGAGGTCAATAAAGTGAATTAAGGCGAGACATTGCATGTGGATAGGGGGGAAAAAGAATGTAGAACTATATTTTGAAACTTTTCCTGTACATTACTGGCATTAATATGACAAACATGTATTGGAAGTTTTATTTCTTAAACAAAATAAATCATTTTTTGTGGAAAAATTGCCTAAATGTCCTATTTTTTCGGCAACCAAATAGTTTTAAAGGTTTAAATGTGTGGTGTTGGTTTGTTGATACATTCAATTTGGATATCTGCTTTAGTTTTTGAATAAGATGGAGGCAGGAATTAGATTTTCTTTTTTTTATGTGTCTGTGGTAGTACTGGAAAAAGCAAGAAAGTGGCCTTTGAATTTACGATTTCCCATTTATTTATGTAGAGAGACGTTGAATCAGGGCAACAATCAAACACCTTATTGTGAAGATTAGGCAATTTATTAGTTTCCAGTTGAAAGTGTATAATGTTAAGAGCAAAAACTTGAAAGGCCAAAACCTGAAAATGGAAAAGTTGAGTTTTGCCTTCAGTGTCTCCCTTCAATCAGTGATCCATATCTCATGTAGTTTGAGGACTTCCAACCGGTTGAGGCAAAAATAAATATTATTTTCAACTGAAAGCATGTTTCGGTTTGATCTTACCTTTTCGGATGTAATGTATTTCACACAAAGTTCAGCTGATTGAAGCTTTGATCACTGGGCTGACTAGGGCTGAAACAACTAATCGATTAATCGTCAACTAATCGATTATTGAAATAGTTGTCAACTGTTTTAGTAATCGATTAATCGTTTCTGGGATATACAGACTCAGACAGAGTAAGAATTACATCAAAATTTTGTATTTTTTGTGAAAAAACTATGTTGACTCTGAAGGCATTGGTTCTAGAAGTTTTTTTTTGCAAATATTTTTGCTCTGATTGTTCCAAGTCTTGGATCATAATCTAATCTGAGCAGGAAGAGGACTCTCTCGCTCTCACTTTTACAATCCCAGAGTGAATTTTAGAGGTTCTTAGCTTTCAAATGAGGAATGACATGTGGAACTTGTACAAAGAGCATCCTACAAACATTAGCTTTAACTTTACTCCATCAAGACGTCCTCAAACGGTGTCACTTTAGCTTCATGTGCAAAAAGCTTTTAACAACTACACTTTCCATGCACCTTTTTGCGCCAACCGATTAATCGATTAATCGTAAAAATAATCGTCCGATTATTCGATTACCTAAATAATCGTTTTTACAAAACATCTAAACATCCGTTATCATTCTTGACAACCAACTGAAAGCGGTTCTGGGAATAGTGGATATGCGACCATGTTGAGGCATAATTAACCCCAGGCAGATAGTCAAACTCGCTCTGGCCACTGTGTCTTCCCCACGACAGGCTAAAACAGTTGTGCCTGAGTGAACACATGGCTGTCGCTGTGTACATATATTCTCCCGCTCTGCCGCGTGTTGAGGGACAGATCGGGAGCACCTGTGACAAATGTTGCCCGCACACACGCCTATCAGGGGCGCTGCTGCCTGTCAGTGGGACAAGGCCGGACCCTGTTTAACCCCGCTTAGACGCCACCTTTGCCCGAGTGCCCCCGCGGGTCCACCGCCATTTGTTTGTGTCATGTCAGGGACTCGCCGGCGCTCCCAAGGCTGCGCTCTTCCTCCCGTGATCGTGTGAGCCAAGAAAAGCGGGCTGAGGAACTGTCGGCCATGTTGGAGCGTGTGGGCACATATAACAAGTGACAAGCCCGTGTCACAGGGTCACGCCGCGTGCGAAGGGTCGAGCACCGACGCGCGTATGCTGAGCCACCTGTGAGGCTAAAGGCTGCTAACGATGGAGGCTGTGAGTGCGGCTTGGTGTCTGATACATGTAGGAGCTGCTTTATTTTCTGTTTCTCTGTTGCCAGACAAACAACTCTATCGATAAAAATCTATATGAATTTGATCATGCTGTTGTTATGAGGAATTTGTCTATAAATACTATAACTTACTATAATTTACTAATACACTAATACACATTTTTTATAAATAACAGAGGGATATGAATGATGTCCATGTGTTATGACCATCCAAAATATGGATATCCAAATTCCATATGACTAGAAACATGTCTAATAATTGCCCCCAATATTTCCCAACAGTAGTTTGTAAATGAATTTTATATCGTTGCAGTTCAATGAATGGAGCATTTAGTCTTGAAATATGAAACTGTCAAGTCTGGGCTCTTTGTGTTTGTTGTTGGCCTTTTGCAGTTTCTACAAGTTTGATTGAAGAGCAAAACATATCATACGCTATACAGTAATTAAACATTTTAGGCTCATCAAAATTAGGGATGCACCTGGAGGAAAAAATACAATATTGAGTATCAATTCCAAATATCCAATACTGAACCGATTCTTTCACCAACTTAATCTAAGTGAATATGGACCTGTTGCATGTGATTTGAAAGCTCTTAATCTGTAGAATTCAGTGAATGAACTGGTTTTACACTTTGCTATATTACTTTTGATCGCTATACTGCAGTTTAGCAGCAGTATGCTAATGCTAGCTTCAACCAACCGGGTGAGTACCAATGTTACCCAACACTCTAACCCTAACCATGTACCCCAACCCTAATATTAACGCTCCTAAACCCCTAACCTTAGCCCTAACCTTAACTCCTAGGACAAAACTGCTACGATACACCGAGCTAAGCGGCTGGGGAACATGGGTACCTCTGGTGTCTAGAAGTGCTATTGTTCCCTAATACTCCTGGGGAACATACTGTAGGTACTGGGGAACATAGGGCTGACCCCTAACCAATCGCGGATGGGACAAAACCTATGACTTAGTCACATCTTAAGTAGTAAAATAGTCTAATATTGGCCACTAGTGAAGGTCTGTGTTTGTATTTTAGTTTTTGAAATGCTGTTACAGAATTACTGATAGACCTAACATTTGCAATGCATTAATGATCCTGTTGGAAGTTGTTTATATTAATGTCACTTTTTCACTCACTGCAAACCAGTTTCTTTACATAAACAGCAAATATATCATCTACAAATCTACTTTTCTGAAATTCTCATGGTATTAGTTGGTATCGGGTATCAGCAGACATTCAAACTCCAAGTATCGGAAGCAAAAAAGCTGGATGGGTTCATCTCTAATGAAAATGTCAAGTGTTGTGCTTCTATTAACCAACGCGGATTATTCAATTTGTCATCTACCGTAGATCATCAATATGTGGTTATGTAGCAGAAAGATCCTCTCCTGTTCTAACCCTGTGTACCGCTTACGTAGCATGTTCCCACCATATGTTGCTCTCACATTGGAATAAATTTCATAATAAAAAAGGAATTGCTGGCTCAGTAAAACTCCACCGGCGCGGCGCGAGGACCCGTGTCGGCTTGTGCATGCTTTGACTTTTTTTTTTTTTTTCGGAAGGCAAGATTTTCTCAGCCTTTTGATCCTCCTTTGCACACCTGGAATGGGAGCAAATAAGCTTTTTCGGGCTGCAGCCTCTATGACGGATAGCATTGGTCCGGCCCGTGTGTTGGCCGTGCCGCTGTGTATCTGTCTGTGTGTGTAACATACATATATTCTACCGGAATGTGGCCGTGTCCAAAAGGCAGCGGTGCATGATGGGTAAGCAATCAGTGAGCTCTCAGAGGACTTTCCCTTTACGTAGTAGGGGCCCTTTGAAGTGTGCTTGCAGTAAACACACGGGCACTTCTCTCACCCACCACCAGAGTCTCCGGGGGCAGAAGATTCAGCAGCAGAACACTAATGAGCACATTAGAACACAGCCATCGTGGAGAATGCAATTGCATTTTGTCTTGTAGATGCACCGTCTACAGCCCTCGCCTCTATGTGGGACGCTGTTCCTCTGCATGCATTCGTCTTGGGTATTCACCAGTGTAAATGCTCTATATAGGCCCCTGTAGTGATATAACATGAAGCTACTTTTGTGGTATTTTGGTAACGCATCATAGCCATTTGTAAGCAGGTATTTGCGTATTGTATTCAAACCAGCGGGGATCTGAACACGGCAGGAGGTCCGCCATTGTGGAGGATGTTGCGTCACTGGGTGCTCAGAGGTGGTAATGGGATTTACGACTCTTCACAAGGAGTTGAATCTTTGGGACGCTTTAATTTCCAAAGAGCCGTTCAAAAGACTGGCAAGAGAATAAAAACACACACACACACACACACACTGAAGGCCCCCCCTTCCCCCCATGTATGTAGGTATGTATGCTCATGTTGTAGTTGTAGGGACGCGCACCTTAAAAGGTATAGACGTTCATGTAGTTACTGTATGTATCAATGTCCATGTTGTAATGTTTTTGTATGTTAATAAAAATAAATAAAAAAAAGACTGGCAAACATTTGTGCCAGAATGAATGAGAAGAGGCTATCCACAACCAAAGGCTCAAACTGACGCTCGTTGGTGTGTGTTTGAATGTTTCCAGCCCAGAAATAAAGGCTCATTTTTGCAAACTACCGAGTTATGCTGATTATTGACTTTGTTCAGGGTCTGTGTTAAACTGATTGATCCAGTTTGGTTAATTGCTGTTCAAAATAGCCAATTCGGTCATGAATGTCATATCACTATCCAGCAGTTTTCCAGTAGAAGAAGCATTTTGGAAATTTGAGTTGTCTAGTTGAAATTTGCGTGATCTAGAACTCTTTCTAAGATGTGCTTAGTAAGGTAAGCTGTGTGATTATCATTCTTTTAGGTATGCAAGCTTTTCATGAGTGTTGATTTAATATGTGCCCGGCGAATACCTTCTGAACTTTGATGACTATCCGCCACCTCCGACGGCTTCCTGGTCTCTCACGGCAACGGAAAAAGCGTAAGAAGAGTGACTGACGGATGGATGTATGGACTGTGAAGACTAACTTGAATGAATTGGTGATACCCCAGTCGGTTTCCTTGAAAGTTGCCATGGGAATGGGCTTCGGATTGGTTTTGAGCAGAGGGAGAGAGAGGGAGACGTGAGCATGATTTCAAAGAGTTCAGGATGAATCATGTTCCCACAGCAGCTGCCATTTATTAGAGCATTTTATACCAGAATTTGACTGTGACCAGAGTTTGCCTCGGTGCATTACTGGAAGTTTGAATCAGGGAAAAAATATAAAAGTCACTGAAATATGATGGAATGGAGCATCGTAGTCCCACCCACCAGCTCGTCTGTACACGCACGCGCCTCGGTGCCGGAAGTAATAATCCCATTCAAAAATTGCATAAACTTTTCGAAAGAAATGAATATCAAATGTTTAAAAGAACGATAGCAGCTAATCAGCTACGTGGAGACTTATGGGCATAAAACACACAATAATAAATTCAAATTGTATCCAAAACTTTATAAACCAAAAAGTTATAAAAAATATTCCGGCCCCTGTTTTCAAGTATTGGGTATTTTCTTGCTGGTAAAGTATCCGCGCTATGGCTAGCAGTTAGCACGTAGCTGATTAGCCTCCGTCGTGGTTTTAAACTTGTACAATTTGAATCTTTCGAAAAGTCTATGCAATTTTTGAATGGGATCATTACTCCGGGCACCAAGGCGCGTGTGTGTACAGACGAGCTGGTGGGCGGGGCTATGATGCTCCATGGAGAGCATGTTTGTCTATTTTGATTAATAATTATTTTTTGAGCTAGGTCGTCGATCCAGATTTTTTTAATTGTAGGTTCCCTTTGGTAGATTAGTGCGCAGAACATTGGTTAACCTCGAAAAATATCACTGTTGTTGGGATTACTCTATAAAAGTAATCCAACTACTGATTACTTTATTTGAAAAGTCTGATTACTAATTACTAGTTACTTTGGTTAAAAAAAGGATCGAACAACAGCTGCTCATCCTTTGGAGTGAACTTTACTGAAGTGTAAATCTTGCTTTGTCTGTAACTTGGTCGAATAATGTTCACTGCTCCAACTAAACCAAAAACTGTATATTTCAGAAAATAAATGTACAGCAGCTGCGTTCGACTTTTGCACAGACCTTACTCTTAAAATGAAATAATAATATTATTTAAAAAGTAATGGACTCATTACTTGATAATTTAAATGTAATATAATTACTAGTTTTGCAATTGTAGTTAAATTACTCCATTACTAAAGAAGTAATCTATAGTGGATTACTAAGTAATCCATTACTCAGCAACACTGCTGTTGAAGTGCCCAAAAGTAGGTGTATAAACCATTATTATGCATGCTAACTTTAAAGCAAGAACGACAAAGTAGGAAAAAAGAGTTGTTGAAAATGGTTACTTTATAAGATAAGATAAGATAGTTCTTTATTGATCTCACAAAGGAGAAATTCACTTGTTACAACAGCTCTTAAGGCAGGATCACACAGGGGGGTGCAGAAAATTCAGGAAAAAACGTGCCATTAAGAATAAAGTAAGTTTGCAAAAACAGGTAATAATAGTACTAGATTAAAATAAAATGAAAATAAAATAAATGTCTCACAGCGTCTAAGAAAAACTATATAGACATTGCTTATGTACACTGCATAAAAATAAAATCAAATAAGAAAGACTCAAAAACAGGATGAGCTATAAGTGGTATATATGTATATGACTATGGATCCAAGTATATAATAAATAACATTCAGGTGGTTGATTGATTACATTGATCTGACTTTTCCAGGGAGTTACTCCACCATCTCCGCCCCGGGCTGTGTTTCCCACGCATATCCCTTCACAAATATTGACATAATTTGGTATCCAGGTGGCACGCATGTTGTTGTCCATATATGAAAATATCCATTCTGAGAAAAGCCAGCGGGGAAAGGAAATCGGGACATACAGTCTACACGCATGAGCAGATGTAATAACTGTAAAGTCTCTCAAAATTGCGTTTTAGTTTCACTCTTGCAATGTAATCTCCACTTTAGTAGCA
The DNA here is from genome assembly GCA_900303255.1 of Lesueurigobius sanzi. Taxonomy (NCBI): domain Eukaryota; kingdom Metazoa; phylum Chordata; class Actinopteri; order Gobiiformes; family Gobiidae; genus Lesueurigobius; species Lesueurigobius sanzi. The sequence goes on along the minus strand of OMNZ01056165.1, from coordinate 15,648 downwards.
CCTACATACAGAACTTCAAACTTCCCACTGTTGTACTTAACAATATTTTTTAATTCTTAGCCTGATTTATTGAGTTTTGAACCCCAAAAACAAGGAAAGATTAGAATTTCTACAGATGTATTCACTAATAAAAAACTAGGACAACAAAGATTTGCAACTAATATATCAACAGAATAAAACCATACATTTAAATCTGGTTTTATCCATTATTTTGAATTTGTCTCTCATAAATGATGGATAACTTGCAATATATTTTTCCTCATATTTATGCCAGTAATACACAGCAAGCACTTCAAATTGATTTAACTATTTATTTCTTTTCCCCCTGGTTCACCTGCAATGTCGCTCCTGAAGGGTTTCAGCTTGCAGCCCCTTTATGAATGTAACATTATGACTTCATAAACAATATAATAGTTCAGCTCATCATCCCCAATCCAAACTGTACACCAAAACCACCTGTAGAAGTGGTAACTATTTCTCTCAGCGGCGCACTCCGCAGTCCATAACCTGGTCTGACTTCTCTCCCTGACAGGTTTATGTCGAAGAAGTGAGCGTGTCTCCGGCTCCGTTTGACATGTACTCGTTCAAAAGTGCCCGACTTGTGGCTCGCTGTGCTTCAGATATTTGACTATTTCTGGGCTGTCACTGTGATGAAAGGGAAACCTATAAGAAATTGACAGGCTGTATAGCTCAAGGCCAAACACATCCCGAGACGACTTGTTTCGTGATGTGGCCAGCGGGACCAAAAGATCGGAAGTGATACTTTAACAGGGAGTTTTTCCACAGATCTACCCAGCCTTGGTTATCCACGTGAGACAATTAAATCCCACTTCGCTTTTTGTGTTTGTAGGAAGCATCTGGTGCGTTCTCTGCTTTGTCAAGGGTCATGACCGTTCGCTTTTTTGAACCACCTCCTATCCTCTTTCCTGCAGGAGTAAACCACGATTACATTCTGATAGAACAAGCGCGTTGAATGTTGAATAACGGCCGCTAATGGTGCGTTTTATTCCGGCCGCTCAGATGTAGCGTCGGGTTTGATGGAGTAGACTTTTGTCCCTCGAGACCGTCACTAAAGACATCATTTGTCATCATCGATCTCGAAGTGCTGTGTCACTCTTCCTCGGTGACCTTCTGCAGTGCGGGGCCCACTGCGCTCCAATCGTTTAAAAGCACGTGACGAATGAAGAGAGAGACTGGGACTCCCGCCCCCCAAGGAAGACGCTGTAAAAAATGCTTCACCTGGTTTACGGGCAACGATCAGGGACCTTGGAGTGCCACACGGTTTGATGAGATACTCGATACATGGATCACGATAACTTTTTAAACCAATACATGCTCCATATTTTCATGATTTCTTTTTTTTTTTTGCATTGCTCCTCCTTTTCTTGAATAAATAAGTAAATGAATGATACCCAACTTACTCACTGCAAGTGGCCGTTTGATCTTCTGGTGTCAAAGGCAGATCCCTTCAGTCACATACTGTACATAAATAAACCACAAGTGCTTAGAATCGTAGTGCTGCTCTACTGCAGTGGTTCCCAGCCTTTCTTGTCTTGCGTACCCCTTGGGCTTTTTATTTACATTCCAAGTACCCCCTTTCCTCGATGGTTTTGATGATAAGTTAGAAAGTGAATGACTAAAACTCCTATTTATCAGTAAAAATGCTACTAAATATTCTCAAACTCTCACTCTTTACAGTTAAATGCTTTAAATACCTTTTCTTTGAACATTATAATCAAAAATACAATTCAGTTTGATCTTATTTTGGATCTGAAATTATTCCAAGTACCCCCGTCTAAGCTCTCGCGTACCCCCAAGGGTCCCCGCACCCCTGGTTGGGAAACACTGCTCTACTGTCCTGACTATTCTTGACCGTCATTGGCCTCAATTGACTTTAGAAAACATTACAACCTCATTAATATGCATGGGCTTATTCATTAATATGCATGATGTCATCAAAATTAGGGCTGCACAATATCGTAAAAAAAAAAAAAAACTGTGACGCAATATTAGGTGATGCGCTATCCGTATCGCAAGAAGCCACAAAATATCGCAAATCCACTTAAGTCTTTTCCATCTGACTGAGATTTTTTACATTTTTTGCCAACATTTGCATGGGACTTATAAATGTGCAGAAGTTCAGTTTTAGTTATAACTTTCTGATTGAGTGTTTTTGGAGTATTCTTTTTTTTTTTTTCAATTTGCTGAAAAAGATATTACATGTGTCTGAATTGAAATGAAGTGTTGGGGCTGGTGTGCCAACTGTATAATATTGTAGGAAAGAAAGACAAGACAGATTAAATCGTTTTACTTGCAAGGAGAGACCGATACAGAAATAAAGACCCAGTTACAAAGTCTATATCTCTATACTACAATCTCTGGGCTTCCTGCCGTCTCTCGATGCTTTTATTATTAATTGTCACGCCCCTAGTTACACCACACTGACCCGGCCCTAAAGGGGAGGGAGCACAAAATGGCCGATCATTGTAACTTACAGTGGAAAATTACTGAAAGTATTGAGATCAGCACAAGTTCGTTATCTGTCTTCATGCAGCCACAACAGTAGCTGATGGCTCCTGTCTCAAGGCCGCGGCCAGGCGCCCCGGCCGCTTTCTGCAAGCGTCATACACACACATTCTGTAGGCTCACAAGGCCGTGCTCCTTCTTTCTTACTGAAACTCAGAGCAAAGACAGTTTATACAGAAAGGTGTCACAGCTGGTAATAAATGATAAAATATGTACAATAATCCAACAAACGGTTTATCTAAGTATCGCGATATTGCATGTCCGTATCGCAGATCTATCACAATATGTATCATAAAGTGGATATATTGTCACACACGCGAGCATCAAACACTTTCAACCAAGTGCACCTTGCAGACATTATACTCCAAGTGGAAACAATGTTCATTTAACTGATGACTGACTAGGGATGTCACGATTCAACATTTTTGAGTCAAAAACCTATTGAATATCCAGCCAAAAAAAAAAAAAAAGACGAATAGCTGACTCCCATGTGCTACAGTTTCACTTTGGTTTTTATTGGTGTTTGACTGTGACAGCGCTGCACATGGTTCTTTTGGGACTCTTCCGTTGGCAACGTTATGCAATTATCAGCAAAGATGGATAAGAGTTTCTCTCTGCGCATTGGATTATTGAACCGGTCTCTGACTTCATGTTTTTTTGGAGAAACTGGAGGACAATTCTTAAATGTTTTTTTAGTGGCCTATAGTTTAATTAGTTGGAGGGCTGCTGGAAATTCTGTGGTAGAAACTACTATGGTCAAACTGTCCTTGGCTAATTTGCATGAAATAAAAACTGTCACAAAGCCCCTATCTTCTCTGTCAGCGCAGGTCTAATTATTCTCTCATAAAGGTGTCCAAAAGTGGAGATAATATTCAAAAAACATGTGCATGATGTTGGCCAGTAGAGAGATCTTTTAGCCATAAGAATAATAGGGCAGGTTTGTGAATCCAATTACTACCAAGTACAACTTTTGTCCATTTTCTTTTTGTAAGTTTCTCTCCCATCTAGTTGTATTGACACCTGCGCTCCGACTGAAATAGAATTATGTAACATGAACCTATTTTTGTTCAACCTTCTACTTGTGCCTTACACATTTGACTGCTCCTTTCAAGACACCAAAGCCCATCATTGCATTTCTCATCCACTCCCCATTCACTCTCTGATGGCGAACTTCTTTTGTAGCCACCAACAGTCTCTTCATCCCCCGCTAATCTCACAATCACGCGTACGCATTGACCCAGTAAGGAAGTAAGCGGCACCGCGATGACTTGGGTGACCTTGGCTTCTCAAAAAACGAATACATAAACATTAGTCATAACCTATTTCTTTCTTTACCACTGGGAGAAGCTTACAGTAACCTCGACCAAACATCACAGTACTTATCTCAACACGTTTCTCGCCGGCTACAGACTCTTTAAACACTTGACAATTATTACCAGGGACATGCCTAACCACTGGGGCACGTTATGCTCTATTTTCTATTATTAAAATTGCATCTCGGAATAGCCAACCTTTACACGTGGCACTTTGGGAATTAGCTGAATCATTAGGACGCCATGTATTCCTAGGGTTCTGGAGCGCCAGCGAGCCGGTGGTGTCATCCCCGGTTCAAGTCCTATATTCATATCCGCCTCACACTCGGGACAGTTGAATTAGAAGTGATCTAAAAATGATTCGTTGTAGCAATCAAACGCCCGACGCCCCAGAGAGTCTTTGGAACACTGAAGTAGACATGAAACATGACGTTACCAAAACAGACCAGCTTTGGACCTTGTGATCTTGCCGACGAAAGTATTTAGGCGTAATTTAATGAAAGCGATGTTTGAAAGCGGATTAAAATTAGACTAGAAGTTTACTCTTTTGAAATCGTAATGAAACAGAAACGACTGAAATGCCCCTGATCTAACTTTTACATGACCTTCAACAACTGCCAGGGAAATTGTTCAGGAGCCAAGAAAAACTCACTTCAGCTGAAATACAGGACTATAGAGCTTTGGAACTGACATCACAGTGCAATGCATTATGGGAATTTTGTCACCATTTTTCAGGACCGCAAAGCAATGGAAACACAGCCCATTTTCAATATTATTCCCTCGTAAATGGTGCGTTCTAACATGGCAGTCAACAGGCCCCAACTATCCTAAAGTTATCTGTCCATCTAGCTTCCCAATTCTACAGTCAGCAGTTTGTTGTTGTTGTTGACCGGTAAGATGGCGCCTCAACCACATACACATCAACACAGTCTGCTGGCCACGCCCCATTACGTGACATCACACTCCAAAGCTCTATCTGACAAAATTGGACTCTCTGAAAAAAAAAAAAAAATGTTTGTTTCAAGATGCACTTTTGATCCAGGACATTTGGCTAGTTTCTAGTTTTGCGACAATAAATGGCTTCACACAACCACTAACCATGAGTGAAATGAAGGTTTTTGTGTTATCTAAAACCATCAAAATGTCCAATGTTGGAGTTTGAAAGAGCCTTATATCATTTTAATTCACTGCCAAAGAAACAGGTCTTTGCAAAAACAAAAAAAAGTATTTGAGTAATTTGAAAAAAGTAAAACTAAATTACATTTTCCTCAAATTACTAAATCTAAATTAAAACTATATTGAAATAATCCGTGTACCCTTCGATCATTGGTTTTTCCGTTTCAAAATAAAATCAGAAAATGTAATTTTGTGGTTGTTTTATTGTATATCCATTTTCTAATTGAAATTGGAAAAGCACAAAATACAAAACAAAATACTGAAACGTTTTTTAGCTTTACAGTGGAAACAAACACTGCTAAAACAACTTTCATTATTTTATTTACGAGTGCTTTGGTTTATATGCTCCGGAAATGATGAGCGGGGAGAGACAGTGAGCGATCAACAGCTAGTTACTTGCACAAAAGGCAAGATGGAAGCGGGAGTGTGTGGAGGCAAAGTAAAAGTTTACCTTCTTTATTCATTCTGAAGTTTAGAAATAAGGGGAGCGGGGATTTGGAACAAAGGCTAAACACAGGTGAGGCTCTGGAGCCCCGGTGCTCCAGGTGCGTCACGGTCTCACATCTGCCCACATGATGCTGAGGACACAACAGTGGTCGCTCATGTGCCAATGGCTCCCACTGCAGGACCGATGCCTGAGCGATGTGCCAGTGCTCTGGTCAGAATACCACTGGCACAGTACGCTGGGGTCTATGGCCTGGCAGCGCTCGGACCACTGTGCCAATCAATAGCGGCTACCTGTCCCAGGTCAGAGGCTTCCTGTCCCTGGCAGCAGCGAGAGAGGACAGGCATGTATACTGCGTGCGTGATGTGCGTTTCTTTCTTGTGTGGCAAGCTTGACCCAAGCAACAATTATCAAAGGAATGAGTTCATGAATGCATTAAGTTTATGAATGAGGAGAGAGTGTGCGTGAGGCTGTGCACTGCTCAGAGAGGCCCATTGTGTCGTAGGATTTCTCCCTTTCAAGAATGTGTCCATTTCTGTATAATATCACACAAATAAGTTTGTAAGGACTTTGAAAGAACAGGCAGTTGTTGTGGCATTTTACATACTATTATTATATATATTAGTATCACTATAGCAAGTTACAACGTGGCCATAAATACACAAAACAGTCTGGCCATCACGGCCCGCTACTGAGTAAAAGGACTTCCTGCCTATCTTCTCACTCCTGAGAGACACCATTGACATTCATCCGTGGCCAGCCTGAACTGCATCATGTGAGCGCCAGGGTCACTGCAGGCCTTTTACTGAGCCTTTTGTTCTGTCTGATTAGCACACGCATGTTACATGTCTTTTGTTTGTCTCTGGAGTAAACCCTTAAATGCTGTCTTACCAGCGCGCTGTGAGCAGGGCTGGTCAAGCGCTCTCTCAGATGCATCTGATATTAATACACTTGAATAATAGACAAACACCGTTTCATTCTTCTGAGTTATGTGGAGCAGTTTCTACCACACAGTGCAGATGTGCCGTATCATATCACCACAGACAGAGGCTTCTTGGACACAGGGGCGCTGTGTCACTGCAGTAGTCTGTCCACACATCAGGCCTCTGTGAGGCGTAGTGTGTGGAGGATACAGCTTGATACATGAACATGACAGTGGCTTCTCCGCACACGCGCACCGCGCACGAGGATAGATCCATGACGAGGACTCATCTGGGTCTGAGCAGGTTCTGGTCCATGTACTGATTGGAGCACCATGTGTAACCGTTGTTGTTGTAGCACAGCTTCCTCCGGTCCGGTTCCGTTATGTGCCACTTTGAGGAGCGTGCACGACGCCTTATCACGCACTCTCATTTCATCAAGAGATCCTCACCTGGACCGGTCTCTGAGCTGCTCTGCTCCGCTGAGGGAAGCACAGGCCGACATACGTGCGCACTAAGTTCAGGTTTTAGACCTGTTTCAGACCTGGTCCTGGTTTAGTCCTAGTTTAGTCCTCTGCTTTAAAAGATGGGGAAGGCTACTGTTTGTGTGAGTGCATATTATATACATTTATTAAATGTATATTAAATATGCAGAGCAGAGCAGGCTGGAGAGCAGACATCAGAAAAATAAAACCTTATAAAACTTGCCAGAGCGGAAGTTTAGAAAAGGAAAAAACAAATAAACAAACTGAAATTTTGTTTTTCTGATTTTATTTTGAAACGGATAAAACAATGATCGAAGGGTACACAGATTTGAAATGTTGTCAAAATGATCATTGACCTCATTTTTCCCTTTGATTCCTTAGTACTCGACAACAAAAAAACAATATGCCCACTTGCTCTACTATGTAAGTCCGACAATTTCCATGATCTTTCTTTTGTTACTATAGTTGCATGTGTGTGTGTGGCTTTTGGTAGGAGGGCTGCATGCATTAGCCGGCGCACAATATATCTGTGTGTGGCCAGGCCCTGACAGCTGTGCATATTTCACAGACTGGAGAACCTGCATTGCGGTGCTGGTACAGGGTCAGAGCCAGAGCGGAGAAATAAAGCTATGGCAATGGGCCCGTGCCAGCACATCATTCACCGGTGACTTACCTGGGAAAGTTCGCCGGCTCTCTGACCGTGGCCGACGCGAAATATACGCCGCGCTCTCTCCCCTGCCACACCAGACTGTATATCCCACGTGCAACACTGCAAAAAGTGATATCTTGATAAGGGGAAATGACTGAAATGGAGAGGATTTACATTCATTGGAGTCGTTTTTACTCACCAAGGAAATAAATCTATCATATCATATTTCTAGACGACTGTTTGCAGAGTAATATCGCAGGGAGCTTTATGCCTCTACTTAAATCTCCTCATATGGACTTAATATAAATACTGTATTGCACAATCTAATGGCCTCTCGTGAATGCATACATCACATTTGTGTTCAGACCTCGTCACCTGCAGAGCCACTGCTCTCAAACAGAACTGTGCAGATTTTGAAACTTGAATAAGTTTAGTTTGTGTATATTGTGAAAGAATTAAAATAACTTTTGGACCTGTCATGTTTCAACATAAGAATATAGGAATGAATAGTTTCTGAACCCATATTTGGAATCTTTCTCAGACCATTGTAAAATGTACCAAAACAAAGACAATATGATCAGATTTGTTGCTCCTCCTTATAAAATATATACATTTTTTTGTCTTTTTAAATGCACCAGAATGCAAGAAACAACACCTGAATCCTTGGAGATGCATGATTATATTAGACAGTTTTTATAATATTGACAAACGGTCTTTTTGGCTCAGTAGCATTTGATTCTGTGCCGTGACGTGGGGGTCGGGTGGACTGTCACCTTTTTCACCATGCCTGAGTTTGCAGCCCTGCACAGTGCTCTATTTATAAAAAGAACAAGCAACTCTTCTGGCCAGGTTGTTGTGTGTGGGTTTGCCAAGTCTCTGCGCCCTTGTGTTGTTGATCTGTTGCTGTCAGCTGATATTGGTCCAGATTATTCCCAGATTGCATGCCATCCGTAGCGCCGCGGTCCAAGTCATACTGACACGTCCCATGTCCTGTGTTTCAGCGGCGGCCCCGACGCTCCCCAGTGTCCGCTCTGAAGTCTTCAAGCCCTGCGTGGAGGACAAGGACCTGGCCTTCTGTCTGAACGAGGGGGAGTGCTCCATCATAGAGACCGTGGCCGGGGTGCACAGACACTGCAGGTAAGACACGAGCTGCGTTTCTTCTGCTGCGTCAATATTTTCCCGCTGTTTGTCCTTCCGACGAAAGCGCTGACCTTGGAGTTGTTTTCGCGGCGATGTTTTGCTTTTAGCGCCGCTGTCCGTGTGGCCAGGGCGGCAAGGATCACTGCAATCTGTGCTTAAAAGTGGTGCATTAGTAGTAACGGCTCTTTCCAAGTTGGCTGGGATGAAAAAACAAGTTCAGCTCGGGCTGCAGCTGCACGAAACCATGCGATGTCCCATAGCTAGGTGGAATGGCACAACAGTGATGCAACAATATTATAGTTAAAATATTCTACCTATAAACCAGTGCTACAGGGGCACTCTTGAGGACACTATCAGCTTCTTCTGAGCCTGTAGTTATCAATTTGTTCGTTTTTATGAGAGGGGGAGCCACTTTTGAGGTTAATGTTTGTATTTTCTCTTTATGTAGTGTTTAACCTCTTAAGCCCGTGGCAGTTTTTTTTCCAAATTTGGTACACATATACTCTAGAAGGCTATAACAGCTTGTAAAATGTCTAAAATGTTCATATTTACTCTCATATGATATGAATGTCTGTGGGGAGACTGTAGATGTGAACATTTTCAAGAAAATCATAGTGGGCCTGAGTAATTGAGGTTGAAAGACAGAAAATATGAATTCCGCCAAAAAAAAACATACATTATAGAAGGTCAGCAGCTTGTTTTCATTGTGAAGAAGAAAATAAACATCATAAA
>OMNZ01056161.1:1814-16494 GCA_900303255.1 Lesueurigobius sanzi | reverse complement strand
TGTTGATTGTGCATAAGCAGGCTAAACGTTGTTGTTATGGTAGGTAATAGTATATACTAAAGGTAATAGTAATAGTTGGAGCAAGTATCTCTCCTATGTACGCCTTATAGTTATAGCCTTTATTTTATTTTTTCCATAGTTTATAATTTATCTTATTTTTATCTATATTTATGTTTCATGTTGCACGAGTACACTAAAGAAAATTCCTAGTCTGTGAAACCTTCATTGACAATGGCAATAAACTCTATTCTGATTCTGATTCATTAGAGCAGTAGTTCCCAACCTTTTTTGACTTGCGTACCCCTTGAGCCTTTTATTTATATTCCAAGTACCCCCTGCCTCGATGGTTTTGATGATTAGTTAGAAAGTGAATGATTAAAACTCCTATTTATCAGTAAAAAGGCTACTGAAAATTCTCAAACTCTCACTCTTACAGTTAAATGCTTGAAATGGATTTTCTTTGAATATAATAATAAAAAATACAATTCAATTTGATCTTATTTCGTATCTGAAATTATTCCAAGTACCCCCTTCTAAGCTCTCGCGTACCCCCAAGGGTCCCCGTACCCCTGGTTGGGAAACACTGCATTAGTGCATCGTAGTCCCACCCACTGCGCTGGTGCCGGAAGTAAAAATCCCATTCAAAAATCCCATAGACTTTTCGAAAAAAAAAAAAAAAATAATTTCTTAGCATTTCCTGTTTGTCTTAGCACTTCCTGTAAACTGGATTTGCATTGTTGTCAATGTAAGAGATTAAAGAAAATAAAATGGGAATGAACAAAATACTTGTGAAAAAGTGCAAAGGACCTATGTTATTTTGGCTCTGGTTTAGTTTCAGTGGAAGAACGACATGAAAAAAGTCACCTAAAGTTATTTGTAGCTATATTATCACTTACTACTTGTTGTCTGTGAGGAACTCTAAAGGAGCAAAACTGATGGATATATTTACACAGCAGTTTGTTGTAAACGTTACATGTTACAAACCAATAACAAAAATTAAAGCCTATATCAGCTCAAGTCAGACCTGCAGTTTGACAGAAAAGATGGCGGCCTTCTGGCAACTTCCTGAATAAGGTGAATTCAAAAAATGCATTCAGACACGTGATTAGCGCCTGCAAGTGTTTAGCCACGTTTGAGGCCACGACTCTCAAGGTTATGAGAGCAATGATTCACTTGAGTCATGATTCCATATGAAGTAGGGCTGGGCGATATCATGATAAAAATCGAATCGTGATCTGGTCTCCAGACGATCTGCTTTTTTGGGAACATTGTCATATCGTGATTCATTGGTTTTTATGTTTAACGCAGCTCTGAGCTCAAATACTGATCTCCCCTCACTGTTTCTGCTGTCAGGATTAAACCAGGACTAAACCAGGAGAAAACCAGGACTAAACCAGGTGAAAACCAGGACTGAACCAGGAGAAAACCAGGACTGAACCAGGAGAAAACTAGGTCTGGACCGGGTGAAGACCAGGACTGAACCAGGATGTTGGAGAAAAAAAATCACCTATCATGGCACTGTGCAGTGATGCAGCTGTCATCCCTCATGGCCTTGTCCACTCCAGTCGGTCCGACAAGCCTGAAAAACGCGGAAAAGACCAAGGTGTGACGTCATGTGAATTTGACCTGGATTGGAAACCATTTATTTTTCAATAATTGCATTAATTTGGCAATTATTTGTTATGCTATAATCTTCCCTTGTTATTGTATTAGATGATCGTGTAAGAAAAAGTTTAATTCAAATTGCACGTTGATTATAATGTCTCTTTTTCAGATACCGCAGACAAGATGACCATCAGAAATGAAAAAAAAAGCATGGGACCAAATATGAGGCAAATTCCTATCAGCAAATAGAGATAGACATCATACAAAGGTGAGTAGGTTTAAACTTCCAGAACAGCCATACTTACAACTGAAGGCAAGCCCATGCTAATAATGTTTACATCCCCTGCCTGCAGCTACTGTTGCATTGTGTGCACTACAGACAGTAAACCTAAGTTGTTTCTTAGAGCACAAGAGTGTGCGCGCTACTTCTTGACTCTTCTTGTTAGCCTTTCTAGCAGATGATTTACGAAAGTGTCATAAAATGGACCACTTGCCGGTACAGGTCAGATCGGGCCTCTCTTGTAAAGTTGCAGTAGCCACACAGTTGACAACAGTGTCCTCCGTGCTGCATTATCGAAATGTTGCCCTCCGGGAGAAATACAAAGCTTTTCTTTCTCTGTGAAAGGTCAACACAGTCAAGTGGCATAGTGGTCCAGTCTTTCTGGAAGTGCAAAGCAAAACACAACATACTTGTTATGACCACACACATATAAGTGGCCCATTTTAATGTTCCAATAATAACTAATACAACTATTCAAAGTAGGGTTCTTTCGTGAACATAAAAGACTAACTGATCTCATTACCCAAGGTTGACTAAGGAGATAAATAAAGATTTCTAGGCCAATACAGACTGCTAGTGCTACTACTGTATTCTGCTACTTTTAACTACTTAAGATACTGCTACTACGACTGATTTTACGGAACTACATTTTTGTGCTGCTAATTTATTATTGCCTGTACTACTCCTACTCATTTCAACCCACTTCGAGTAAAACGACGGCTTCAGGAATGTAAATTTAGTCTGGTTGTATTCAAACATTCAGTCATTCAAATAAAAATTTCTTCATGAATGCAAATTTGTTGAGCAAGCTGTATCTGGTTACTTATTGCCTCCGGTCATTAGACAGGCATAAGCAGAGCAGACAGTGGAGCTGATAATGTTACGAGGATATGTCAGAGATAGGAATGCAGGGGCTTGTCTGGACACTTCTCTCTTAGATTAGGAAACACTGGGGTCCTCCCACTACAGTGCTTATTCTATGGAATTGAGCTCTGCCATATAACACATCATATTTTGTGATTGTTATATGCTCACAAAACATGTACTTCTGAAGGTCTGAAATTGATTTGTCCACCTTTCTGACAAACTTCATTTCATCTTTTCATTTTATGCCTCTCCCTGTTCACTGCTTTGACAAACAGAGCTGTCTTTTTTTTGACAGGCATCTCCTGTTCTTAGGCTTTGTGTATAAATTGCCTGGCTGCCTTCAGTGTGTTGCGTGATATTTCTGGTTGCTGACACAGCCTGGCCTTGTGGGATGGCACGTGTCATCCAGCGTCACTCCCCAAACTGCGTCTCCTACGTGTTGCATTTTAACTGATGAAGCCTGGTGTTTCGTAATAACTCAAGATGCTTATCTGAGAGAGTGAGGTGGGACACAGGCTGCCACTTACATGAAAGGGGAGCCGGAGAAGGCTGAAGGCTCGGGAAGAGTATTGGGAGTAGAATGAATGGATTGAGGAAGACAGAGATATATCTGGTTTGAGATTCCTCTGCCTGTTTCAGAGTAGATGATTGAATGGTGGCTGGCGTGCGACAGTCTTAATAAATTAAAGTTCTCCGCAGCTCACGTCTGGCTGAAGAACGGTATAGGAGACCTGGAATGGCCTGTCAGAGTGGCTAGATGCTTCCCTGCTTTGTGCCTTTGCCACTGGATTGCTATCAGCCAATGGGACCATATATAACCTGCCACCACCCATTGGTTATGTCAGTCTAAAAGAGCATTGTTCCTTTGGGCTTCCTTAATGTTTTTGGAGAAGAGTTGATGTTTAAAGTTTGCAAATGGTGCACATTCAGAAATGGAGTGTAAAAATGTTTGTAAAATAGAGCTCCAAACATTTTATTTGGAGTTACCTTTCATCTGAGTAATCTTTTTACTTTCCAACACCATAATAATAATAATGCTATAGTATTATATAGCGCTTTCCCAGATGCTCATAGTCGCTTTCACACTTTTCTGTATTATTCTTTCACGGTGGTAAGCTACTATTGTAACCACAGATGCCCGGAGGTAGACTGACTGACAGGAGGGAGGCTACCAATTTGCGCCATCAGACCTCCACCAACCTCTCACTCACACACTACCTTCACCCATATAACTACTGTATATATTTACTGTTTGTATGGATCTTCAGGTTCTGGAGGGATCTGAAAAAGAGAAAATACTTGTGCAATCTCTATACAAATGTGAAATTTAGTTATCAATAAAATGAGAAGTCACTCCAAATAAGTATTTCCTCTTCATAGTGATATATTTTACCCTTCTGTTCCTAAACAGGGAACACACTATCTAAGCATTAAATACTTCCTCTTTGATTTCAGTTGATCTCATTTCCTTTTACCTGTAATTTTTCTTTAAAGATATTTCCCTTTTTAAGACGTGGAAATGGTTTTGAAGTGTGCATGAAAGACGCCTCTATCTTGAATGCAGATGAAATGTCGAAGCGGAGCGTATAGGAGTGGGCTGCCTGTGGAGCCTGAGGGGACACGCTTCCTTGCTACATGACTTCCATGTAAACGTTATGTACAATGGGCTTTACTGAAGTACAAGAGGCGTACCAGCAGTTATAGCTGGCTTTTAATAATAGATTTAATTAGTAGTTAGTGGCTGTAACTACAAGTGTCGCTCATAAATGCTCAAGAATTATCTCTCCCCCTTTGTGGCAGCAAAAAAGGCAAGTCAAACGTGGATGTATGCAAATGCAGATGTAGGAGCTGAAATAGTCAAGGTCAAACTAGGAGTCGTGCTGATAAATATATTCATTTGAGGATAAACAGTAACTGATTGGATACACTATGATATGTTTTGCATTGATAATATCCATCCATCCCTCTTCTTCTGCTTATCCGGGGGCATCAGTCCAAGCTGCCCGGATCACATTGCACCAGTCCCTTATGGCTCCTCCTGCAGGTGGTGGGTCCACAGGGTGACAATAATTGAAACCATCTCCACTGTCATGCTAATGAGCGTGGACTACTGGACGGAGCAGGGCCATAGAGAAGTGTCAACAACCTTAGAACTTAGCCCAGGGTGAGACCATACAGAGGTAACGAGCCATATTAAGTATGAAAAGGCTAAGATGTTTTCTTACCTTAAGAACAAAGAGAGGAGGGACTTAGAGGTTAACTCCTCCTTCTGGTTTACCCTTAAGAGACCCACAAGCGTGCTCAAGTCGTTATTAAGCTGATGACGATCTTTGGACTAAGATCGAAACGTCCTACACTTCAACTACAGAGTACAGATAAAGACTGAAGAACCTTTGCCTACGATGGACAGCTCCTGTACGACTGAGAACCTACACAGACGCATTGATAATAAGATAATAAGAAATTCACTTTTTACTGTAGCTCTTAAGAACAGACAGGGGGGTGAAAATAGTTTTGAAATGTGCAAACAGGTAGTAATAATAATAAAATATTGATCTTTTATGTACAATGAATATAAATATAAAGTTTGTCTGTCAAAATTGTCAGTGCAATAATGTACTAGTGTTAATGCTACCCAGCACGGATCATTATGCTACCTTAATTCCTTCCTCTTGCAACATCATCCTCTTGTATTTGATGGAAAACCTTCATTATAACACAAAGTGGTCTTCACGGGCATGTTTCTGTTTGCTGACTGTATTACAGGCGCACACATAGGCCCCATTTAGGTTTTAAGTGCTTATGGATGAAGTTGTGTCATGCTGTGCCGTTGGAGGCCCGTCCTATTGCAGAGCTATATTTAAACTTCCCCTGGGGTGCCATTAAATCATGTAATTTCTTCGTCAGGCCGGGCTGACCTCATTTTAATACGCGCATCAGGCGGCATTAGGGGGGAAAGCATTAAAAGAGGAATATTGAATTTTGTATCTGCGGTGCTATATCTGCATTTACATTTCGCGCTCCTTTTTCTTTTGAGGACACTTTTATCTTGTGCAATCAACAGTGGGATGAATTATGCTCAATTTTCAATTTGGACAAGATGCCGTGCGCTCTTACAGTGCGCTGCCACATGGGAGAGTTGAAAGGCTTGTCTATGTATAGTTTGGAAATGTGTGGAATCCATTTGGACCACCAAGTGGGAAAACATCAAACAAGGTTGCGCCATTGTCTGTGCTTTGCTTCGGATTAAAAAAAAGAAAAAGTACAGGCAGTGCATATCATAAATAGGACATAAAAGATTAATTGTGTTTTGCTGTGTTATTTTGGGAGCAAATAAAAATCTCTTTTGGCTGCACCATAAACCATAAAATTCAGTATTCTCTGAGAATCATTTTTTCTTTCTTTCTATTGATCATGTCATTTTAACTGTATAACTTGTGTTTTGTTTCATTCATGCTTGTAATCCTGCATGTTCAGCTCCAGACGCTTGCTCCCCACCTGCAGATTTCATGCGGTGGTGCTCCACTGTGTGTTCAAAGTCCAGACACTTCGCTGGATCATTTCAGTACTCAGTTGACCTCCACTAGAAATCATCTCCTGCTAGTAGGTGGTTTTTGAGCCTTATTAAAACTACTCACCTGTGTACTAGCAGAGGGATGAGGGGTTGAATCACTTTGATCCAATTTCCATATGTATTAAGTTATAACATACTAATGCTATATCTTTACAAGTACCTAAGTAAAGCACACACAAGCATGTTTATTGCTATATACTCTGTTCTAATGTTTACCATTGACTATGCATAACAACTGTGAACCTGCGCTGTGTGCTGGTGCAGAGGCTGCGCTCCTAACCTTGTGTGGGTGTTGATCCAGCGGGGATGAAGATTCCCCGTTTTCTTGAGAAGATATCGGCGCATGCAGGGAAAGACTCGAGACTGCGAGACAGATATTTATAGAGAGAGTGGGAGAAAGTGAGATTGTGGCTTGAAAGGTTAGTGCGAGCGAGCGGCAGAATGACAGCGGAGGAGAATGACAGAGTTGTTGGTGCAAACAGGGAACTGGGGGAGAATAGGGATGAAGGTGAGAGCTTTTGGGAAATGGAGGAAGTGCATCACTAAAGGCCATGCGACAAGACAAACGGGCGGCACGGTAGCACAGCGGTTAGCGCTCGTGCTTCACAGCCAGAAGGTCCCGGGGTCGATCCCGGCCCAGGACGGGGCCTTCCTGTGTGGAGTTTACATGTTCTCCCCGTGTCAGCGTAGGTTTCCTCCGGGTGCTCTGGTTTCCCCTACCACTAAAAACATGTAGAATAGGTCAGGATGAATGAGAGTGTGTTTGTGAGTATGAATGTGGGACAACGGATGGAAATTAGCCCCTGGCTATAATCCGGAGTGGTGTGTTTACATGCACGGTTCTCATGTGTGTTCATTAACATGTACTGTCCCAACCAAATAATCAAACAAACAAATATCTGTATACACAGCAATTGGGCAAACCATCATGTTTCTCTTTCTGTTTTATGGTTATAATGTGATGTTTTCACCTGTGTGACCATTTGCATGTGATATACCATATGACAACATTAACTATGTAGTCTATGTAGACATCATTCAAAATCAATATTAACTTCCTAGGACTTGAGATACTGACCTTGTTTAACTGTTGGATGTACCCAGATTGTGTTGTGTAGCCATTCACAACTAAAACAACATTTTCATGCACCTAATGCATAAACATTTAGAACAATTTAATTCCTTATCAAAACCCATAATCTGTTTATAGGTATGGGTTATTGACTTGACCCTTGCTAAGTCCTGTGGATTGCAAATGTAACTGCCACTGTCTTAAGCAATAACTTAATGAGACAGAATAGTGCTACCACCCAGTCGCTTTGTGAGCACGCCTGTGGAATACCATAGGTATATCCCAGGTTATTAGCATGGGCAGGAGAAAGGAAATTAGTTTTGTTGAAGCATATTAAGGTGTTGCTCATACATAAAAATGTGAGATCAGTGTATGAATATTCCTATTTCAGTGTAATTATGCCACTAACCCGCACGAAGCACATAAATTACCTTCTTGTTTGCTGCATTTCATGTCATTTTCTGTGGCCCAGGTAAATGAAGCTGCCTTTTGCTCCACACACAAGAATCCATTGGCCTTATGACTTCAAGACGGCTGCCTCCTCCCGCTCCCCCTTCGCTGTAATCACTGTTTCCTATCTGCTGGGATTGTCCTGACCAGGCCTCAGCGAGACTCACCACTAAATCTCCTTGATGTCGACAGTCGGACAGTGAGATAGGTACAGCCGCGGAAAACAGGGCCCCCTCTGTGCGGAGACTTCTCCACGGAGGGTGATATATGAACTGATGTGGGCTGATGCTAACGGATGGGCTAACCTCCTACGCTGGCCCGGGCTGAAGGCATTGTCACATTGGGCAAACGTGCCTGGGAGGACAGATGCGAGATAGCTGAGTGTAGGCTATAAGAGGGAATGTTGTCTCTGTATGCATGTGGAATAAGATATGCACAGTGATACATTCAGATATTTTTGATGGAAATGGGAGGAAGAAATATGTCTCAGCCGTCAACAAAATGTACAGTATGTGGAAGACAATGAGACTCGCAGATTGTAGTGGTGTGGTTGCCACAGTATGTGCACAGGCATGTTGCAAATGAAGAGTTTATTTGCAAAAACAGATAAGTGCCATTTACAAAAATCAACATTTGCTTGTGATTTCCCTTTGTGTAGCTTTTTTTTTGATGACCAGACCTATATTTGTGGATCAGACATATTAAGTTACTTGTTCTTTATCAAATTGATTCAACTTTAGTTTTACTTGTGTCATCTGTAAAAGGTGATCAAAATCTAGAACAATTTTGGCAAAGAATTCAAAACGGAGATATCTGCTTTTGCAAATGGACTCTTCAAATATTGTCTTCAAGTTGGTTGAGGGTTCATTTCTTGACCTGATCATGTAGAGTCGTGACCATCTCATCTGGTGTGTCAGAACCACAGACCGTGGATACGTGGACGTAGCCCACGTGACTTTCCCCATTGTTTCCAGCGCGGGCTAATGAGGCAAATTCAGAGTTAGCCAATAGCTCTCCCTATGAGCCACACTCTATGGTCAGAACCCAAACGTGGGCCGTGGAATCATTTTCAGTGGGTCACAAGTCTTTCCCATAAAACCCTTCAAATCTGGGTGGATGAAATGTTTTGACCATGATTGCAGCTTTTTAGGCTGATTCAATAGTTACATTCATGTGGGAAAATATAATATTTTACATTTTTTATAAAAACCTGTTGTTTTAAGGGTTGGAAGACATCAAAGGCGGTAGGTCCCGATGTCTTACTGTTTGAGAACCACTGCCTTAATGTACTATGCCTTTTTAAATTTTTAACTATGACTCCTGTGTTGAATTGTGAATGATTATTGTTATTTTTGTGATAGGGTGGTGTAAACCCATCCTCTTATGTGAAAAATACAGCTTTCATAAAACCTCCAAAGTTTCAAGGACAAGGATATTCAGTATATCTGAAGTTATTATCGTCTGTTACTAAAATCAACTGAAAAGTCAGAGAAAAACAAATAATTTAAGAAGTGATGTTGAAATATTGATCAGCTCCACCGGTGTAAAAAAAGTATTGTACACAGTTGTGAAACAATAATTAAGTGCACAGAGCATTGTATGCCCTGAGCATCGCCTTGTGCCGCGTTGGCTCATAAGAGATGTGCGAATGGTCCACCATGCAATCAAATCTGCATTAGTCTAAGTGAAAACGAAATAAAGGGAGCAAGGAGCAGGGATCGCTGAAGGGCCTTTTTCACAACCTGTTTAGTTGAGCTCAGTTATTATGAGGGTATCAGTCCCCATTACGGCAGGCTGCTGTTCCACTCATTTACAGCACGCAGACGGCGGCCAAATGGGAATATCACAGCTACTGTATTTAAGAGTCACATTCAATATTTGTTATTCTTTCCCTGCTACAGCTAGACAAGAATGTTAATAAGCCTTATAAGCCATGCAGAGCCCTATCCGCTTGTCACCGCATTGCAGCGTTTCATGCCGACTTTGGGAGAGTCAACACATGCTGTATGCCTTGACACTTGTGCTTCTGGGGTACTTAAAATGCAATGGCCATGCTGAACTAGCCAAGTTTGTTAACAGTTTTGAAGTTTTAAAATTCAAGTTTAGGAGCACGGGGAAACTTTAACTTGCTCTCAAGTTCCATCTGTGCTTGGGAAGACTTCTGTAGCACAACTTCGGCCACAAGTAGATGCTTTTGAAACATATTATTCACGACCAACACAATCTTCTTCCTGTATAGAGATAAATGATGTGTATGTCTGTGATTCACACTTTCACACATTCACTCTCACCAGGGCCAGGGGAAGGGTGGGCGCTATGACAAAAATGCATGATTTTTCTGGAGCCAGGGGTCAGAATTTCGATTTTGTCACAATACTTTTTCAACTTAGGAACGACATATGAAATAAACTACTGCCTTGAATCTTCAAAGAGTTCACACTTCAAAAATGAGTTACATTCTTCTGTCGCTCACTCGGAAAATGAATGTGGCAGATGGTTATAGGGCCAGATCACAAATTTTTCATTGTCATATGGGCCACTTCCACTGTATGCATTGCAGGCTACAGTGTTTAGCCCTAAAGCACGACAGCATGCATTGCCATTAGCAGGAATCAAGTCACCATCCTTTGAGTTAGTTTTTACTGTCTGAGCAACTGCCGCCTCTCATTAGAAGTGTTGGGGTGATCGACAATTGAGCTTTTTAACTAGCTCAGTTGCTATGCTAACTTTATGTTTGACGTAAACGTGGCCAAAAGTGTCAAGTATCAAGTAAATGTACTGCTTTGGACATTTTTCGTCATTCTTCTCACATTTTTTGTTTTTTCTTTCATGTTTCCCATAATTTTCTTCACTTTTTTCATAATTTTTGTCACGTTTTTTCGTCCTTTGAAAAAAAAAAAGTATTTTTTCTTTTATTTTTAATTTTTTTTAATTTTTATAATTTTTCCCACATTTTTCTTGCTTTTTTGTATTTTTTTCATAGTTTTTCTTACATTTTTTGTTTTTCATAATTGTCCTCACCTTCATATTTATTGTCAAGTTTTTTCGTCCTTTTTTTTTTATAATTCTTGTTTTTTTGGTAATTTTTTCATAATTTTTCTCACATTTTTCATCTTTTCGGCCAAAAGACATACAGTATCGAGTAAATCTGCTGCTTTGGACAAGGCAATGGTGAAAATAGGGGGGACAACTGGGACAGAAGTTGTGTAAAACTGGGACAAATGAATGGTTTCAGATAAATGCACAGGGACATGGGACAGAGGGCTCAAAACTGGGACTGTCCCAGGTAAACTTGGACGTCTGGTCACCCTATAGGCTACGTACATGACAATCCCTTTTCTCCCGGCTTGTGCTGCTTTTGCTTTGTCATCGCGTGTGGTCAAAGTTCACCGCAAACCTGAATGAAATCGTATACAACTGGCATTTTAGAGCTACAGTATTTACTTAACCGAGCCGCTCCCTTTAGTTTCCCAGTCATAAAGCTCTCGGGGGTTACAGGAAGCGCACGTCTTCCTGCTCAGAGTGTGACCATTTAAGGCGAGACACTGCAGGTGCATTGGGGCAACAAAATAAATTGAGTGCTATCAATTTTAGACTTTTTCTGTAGATACTGGCATAAATATGAGGAAAAAACTGTATTACAAGTTTTCCTTCAGTTTATGTTCTCATGTGAAAAAAGTCTTGCCTATGTATTCTGCGACAAGATCTAAATATTGGGCAGAACCAGGTGTAAATGTATGGTTTCATTTTGTTGATATATTAGTTTCAAAGATTTGTTCAGAGGGGAGTTTTAATATCTTGTTTAGCTTTTGAATAAGCTATAGTTATTCATGAAAAAATCTGTCAAAATTCAAAGTTTCCCGGAATAACACCTCTACTTCAAAATATGGTTAGCGTATGTGCAAGACTGGAAGATGTTATGAATTATGGGTGCTACTAAAGTGGAAATGCTGTTGCAAGAGTGACCTTTGAATTTACAATTTCTGTGTAAGTCTATGGAGAAATTTTGAATCATAGAGATTGTAGAGATTTGGCTATTTATTTGTTTCCAGGTGAAATGTTCATGTTCAGAAATCAAACTGGTCCAAAATCTGAAAATTGTTAAACTGACTTTTGCCTGTCTCCACAAAGTCAAACAAAGCATTTTAAACTAAAAAAAAAAAAACACTGGCAACCTTCAAATTAGACGGGGAAAATATAAACTATTGTATGTAGCTCATGAAATTCTCTGTAGTAATCAAATCATGCACGAGAGTAACCAATAGTAGAGATTTTCAAATATCGCCGACTGGACCGGGTTTGTTGAGTTGAAGGTGTTTGGATTCTGTCTTCAGAAACTTCTTCTTTCCAGTGTTAATTTCGTCGACTAAAATATTTAGCCATAATTTTAGTCACATTAATATTTTTGCTGACTAAAACTAAAGCTTAAAGTTAAGCTAATGAGACTAAAACTATGACTTAAAATCTCCAGATATTTTTGTCGACTAAAAAAAGACTAAATAAAAATGAAAAGAAGGGACTTGATCCAAATTTCATTGGCTTCAGTTTGAAAGTATCATTATTGCCAAAGGAACAGATCTAGCTGTGTTTTGATGATGTGGAAGACGCTTCATGAAGCAGAGAATATTATGAGATATGTTTGAAAACAATAATATAAATGTACATTTTTTATCTATTTCAAATTTAGTCAATTCAATTTATGTGGAATTTTTGTTGACTTAAAATTACACAAAAATTAACAAGATTTTCTTGTCTAAATGTTGACTTAAATTCCATTTTCGTCAACTAAGACTAAAACTGAATTACAATTTGCTGCCAAAATTAACACATTTCCACGTCCAAATGTCAGTCTTCAGAGCGACAAGGAGCTTCTGAAGATTGAAACTAAATGTTCTCAACCAACCCAGTCTAGTTGATGATAGTTTAAAACCTCTTCTGCGATGGATATGTCCTGGACGACCCTGATACCCTGCACAAACATGAGTAAAGTAGAGAGTAACATGCACACAAGCAAAGTAGCACCAAACAGGTTGTGTGAACTGCAATCCGTCTTTTTAAGAGTCTATCGACCACGTTCCAAAACATTATTAATATTTGATTGCTTTACATCTCTGTGTCCTTGGTTCAGCAACACAAGGCACTTGTATCACAAATCACATTCTCTCCATACAGCGGCGTGCAGTAGGAGCCGAATGTCTTTGAGGTTTGTGGACCTTTAAGTGCATCCACGGCCCACTTTATTCTGAGAGTCCAGTGAAGAATGGGTCGATATGGGAAACTCCCAAAGCAAAGAGGGAAGTTAATGGTTCGCTTTCACCCTATGAGAGTGGAATCAATAAAGCAAACGGACAGCATTTAACACACTATTTCTCAAATGTCAGCCATGCCTTTTTTTAGAGTAATTTGTTATTATAATATGGCGGCACCTTGGCTCTAAGGGAAATTCGTGCGTCTCAATATAATGATTTCTGTTACATTGCGCGTGAAGTGCTCGCAAATCAAATCCATATTTACGCAGTTTGGTGGAACAAGTTATAATCCCCCCCCTCCCTGTCCAAGGCTCTGACTCTATATCTTTTAATGCTATTGATGCAATGTGGAAATGTATTTATTTTATTGTTTATTTATTTGATAGGGACAGAGCATATTAATGAACGTCTGCATTGAAACAATAACAGACATGTTGGGCACCCCTGAATGATTGAAATTTCGACGGTTTAGTAAATAGTATCATGCAAACTTTTTTGGTATTTAGTAGCAGGCAGGATTTAAATCATTGACAGGGACTAGCGGATGTCAACATAGAAGCCTTGAATACTCTTTGCACTTGTGTAGATAACTGCGTCATCAGCATACATTTGAAATTCAACATCAGTACAAGTATTAGGTAGGTCGTTTATACAGTATATAACGATAACAGGGGACAGGGGATTGACCCTTGATGCACTCCCACTGGGACCTCTCAAAAGGAAGATTTGTCACAGTCAATACTAACACACTGTTTCTTTGAATCCAATAAGATTTTATCCAATGAAAAGTTGAAATAGTTGGATAGTT
This sequence comes from Lesueurigobius sanzi, assembly GCA_900303255.1. Taxonomy (NCBI): domain Eukaryota; kingdom Metazoa; phylum Chordata; class Actinopteri; order Gobiiformes; family Gobiidae; genus Lesueurigobius; species Lesueurigobius sanzi. The sequence goes on along the minus strand of OMNZ01056161.1, from coordinate 2,589 downwards.
GTGGTGCGGTGCCTTCAATAGGTTGCAACACTGGCGCAGACGGTAGAGTGGATCGTCTCATGATCGGAAGGTCGCGGGTTCGAATCCTGGCTCCTGCAGGTGCAGACTGTCGTTGTGTCCTCGGGCAAGATACTTCCTCCAGTGCCTATGTGTGAGTGGTTGGTGGGGGTCAGATATAGCCTGCAAATCCAGTCTCAGTGGAAGTGGGAGTGGCTTGCCAGGCTTAGCCGGAGAGACAGTTGGCACAGATGTGAGCAGCCTCGTCAGTCTGCCCCAGGGGAAAGGGTGTGACTTGTGTCATATGAAAAGCGCTATACAAATAAGATTTCCTTCCCTTCTCTTGCGTTCATGTGACATCACAACATTGTAAAGATGCATTGAGGTGGAGGGCTCAGGGCAGCTGAAAATTCTATTGTAGTAACTATGGCAACTGTTAAAATGTATATTTGTAGTCTTATGCCCCCTTCATGTGAACTGGGGAACTCGTTTTCCCCAGATGGAAGTCCGTTGTTCCCAGTTGGTTTGTGTTCATGTGCTTTCTATGTCGGAAACTGGGGATTTTGATTTCACCAGATAAAAACTGTCTTTCATCACTAATTAGCATTTAACAGAGCTAACTATTTACATTTGGTGTTAGCATCTCAAAAAGCTAAACTTTGGTTTGTTTGTTTTATAAAGCATCTCATAGGGCTGGGCGATATATCAATATTTAAGATATATCGATATATTTTTAAATAAGATTTGGAATTAGACCATATTGTGTATATCGTCAGTT
>OMNZ01056156.1:0-11423 GCA_900303255.1 Lesueurigobius sanzi | reverse complement strand
AGAAAGTTGAAAAAATATTGTTTTGAGAACAGTAAAGTTTGGAGTCTGGAGCCCGGGCAGGCCCGCCTTATCCAATGGGCTAGTAGGGGCTGGAGCCCACGGGCCTACCATAGTCAGGGGCCCATCAGAATTAAAACAAAAAGTCTAGAGGTGCCCAAAGTGCGGCCCGGGGGCCAAATGCGGCCCTCAGACCAATTTTTGGTGGCCCACAAGTTTCTTGTTGAATTGGCACACATCACCAGAGATCCTGGATTAAAGTAGGTCTAAACCAGGATTAAACCAGGAATAAACAAAGCTTTATCCAGGACTAAATCAGGACTAATCAAGCACTAAATATGGTCTAATCTAAGAATAAACCAGAACTGATCCAGGTCTAAACCAGGTTTATTCCAAGACTAAGCCAACCCTAACCCAGTCTAGTCTAAACCAGGTCAGAACAGGTCTATACCAGGGTTAAAGTAGGTCAAAACCAGTGCTAAAATGGGACTAAAGGAGGCCTAAACCAGGATTAAACTTTTTTATTTATTTTTTATTTGATCTTTATTTAACCAGGATAAAAACCCATTGAGATTAAAAATCTCTTTTTCAAGAGTGTCCTGGCTAAGAGGCAGGGGCATAAACATTCACATACAGGTTACACACGGATTACATTCAAAATAAAACAACTTCAAGATAATACACTTAGGTAAAACATCTACAGGTCAAAGACCTCGACTCAAGATTTGCCAGAAGAGATTTGAAAGTCTCAAACTTGGTCTGAACCAGTTCTAAACCAGAACCAAACTATGACTAAACCAGGACTAAACAAATCCAGGACTAATCAAGAACTATATATGATCCAATTTAAGAACAAACCAGGACTGATCCAGGTCTTTGGCCCTCCGTGTGGTGAACACTTCAATATGTGGCCCTTCATGGAAAAGGTTTGGACATCCCTGGTCTAGCCCATTCCTGTCAGGAGTTATGGAATTTAAAAGAACTAATTAAAATGCTCAATCCAGCCTCTGCGGGGCAGCCCAGATTTTTTTTTTTTTTTTAAAGAAAGGAACTCCACACTGGTCCAGCAGAGGGCACTGATCCTATCAGATTTCTGTAGTAGCCCCGCCCACCTGTCAGATTCCACATCATCCTTTCATTTGTTTGTTTTACCTAATACAAATGTCGGGGAAGAAAAAGTTTGAAAGCGGTGCACAGAAGAGAAAGGCGCAAAAGGAAAAAGAGCGTCACGATAAAGAGCTGATGAGCCACACGCCTAAGCTCACAAGCTTTTTTTAAACCAACGAGCTCAACCAGAGGAGGAGCCGCGGACGAAGGCTGCTCCGTGTGGGATTTAGGGTTGGTGCTGAGGTGGGGCTACAATCCTGGATAAACCCCGGGGCCTATGGGTACATTAAGGTGGCCCTGTCTGAAGTAGAGATGTTGTCAAATGCATTTTTAGAAAATGGGCATTGAAGTTACAATTTCTCATATAGTTCTATGGAGAAAAGCTGAAGCAGTGGAATATATACTGTAGTTTACACTGTTTATTGTAAGATCAGGTCATGTACTGTATTTGTTTCCAGGTGAAAGTTTATGCTGTTTGTTAAGAATGCAAACTGGTCCAAAATCTGAAAAATCTGATTTTTTTTTTTTACATTTTATTTTATGTGGCAGGGACTGTACATTAAAACATTGCCACCAATTGTAACCAATGCTATGTACCGAAGGCTTCTAGCCACAAGCTAAATTGACACCACTTCTGAATTGGGTCGCTGCTTGTCTGCTAGGATTATGGTGGGTCCTGACACCACAGTCTCAGCAGCAGCAACACATAATGTTGAACCACTTTACAAAATGTACAAGCCATACTGCAATTTAAAGAGTACAATACTATAATAGTGACTAATGCTTGAAGACGATGACCTAACGTGGCCATTTCAGCCATCAGAAATGAAGTCTCATTGTTGCCTCTTGATTTTCTCGTCACTCTCAGGATCTAAGAGTTCATTTCTCAGTTTTATTTCCAAACCATTACCACAAACTCTTTCTATCCCATCAAAAGCGCTCTTTTTAAAATCACAGCACTTGCTTTGATGCGGTCGCCCGTTTGATGATGTGATGCCTTTTTGATGAAACGCTTTTGTTGGATGATTATTTTCTGATAAGTTTTCAACATCACGGTCAAAATGAGGCAATTAAAATCCCTCCATCCGTTCTTCTGGCATCAGATTTTGGCCTTTTTTGCGAGTAAATGTTCAAAGACTGTGGTAGTAATAGAACAATAGTAGTCACAATAACCGATGGCGGTCTCTGATTGGCTTTTGAGGGTTGATCGTAGGCAAAGATTCTTCAGTCACTTCAACTACAGAGTGCAGATGAAGACTGAAGAATCTTTGCCTACGATGGACAACTCCTGCCATGTATGAGAACCTACACAGATGGATAGCTGCCAACTTCGGTTAAGAGGGTTGAATTAAATGAATCTCAAGAGAATGCCCGATCATCACTATCCTTTAGGTTAGGGGTTGGGTTTAGGGTTAGCCAATTAGAGGCCGTGTTGTCCTCACTTCCCCTGCCGCCCTGCATGAAATAATCCCACTGCACCAGTCCCTTATGGCTCCTCCTACAGATGGTGAGTCCACAGGAGGACGGCCCCAAGGCGCTCCTTCACCTCTGAGCGACATACCGGGCCTTGATAGTCTCTCATCATGAGGAGCTTCTGAGCCGTCACCTAGGACCTGTTTGCCCTGGGAGACCCTACAGGAGCATAATGCCCCAGACAACAGAGCTCCTCGGATCATCTGGGTGCTCAAAGGTTCAAGGAGGGAATACAAACAAATAAAATGGAATGAACCATGTTGAAACAGTTTGGTTAAATATTGCAATCTAGTTTTCTTTCGAACTTTCCTGCTATCCGATAGCCCACTGGTAGATAGTTGCGACTGCCACTTTAAATCACTGGCTACAGTTACATGGCAAGAACACGAACTAGAGTCATCTGATAATCCGATTTGACGCGTTTATAGAAAATCTGGAAATCTGAGGATCAAAATCTCCAGCTGGTTTTCATGAATCACTTCATTTGTTGATTTGCTTTAATCAACCAGAACTCCAGATGTCACATAAAGATCTGATTTTGTTGTCCATGTAAAACATAGCCTCTGGATCTTGCAGCCTCAATCTGTCAGCCAAAGCTTTGTGCCAGTACACAGAAAAAATATCCAAATATCATTATTTTCTTGAATTAGTACAATTTTCTGCCATTGGAACAAGTAAGAAGGAACAAATTGCACCTAAAAATAAGAATAACAGTCTAATTGCATTTCAAATTTTGATGATAAGTCTCATTTCACTTCATGGTCTGCTTTATTTTTCTTGGCAAGACAGAATTTCTCTTAATTCCAGTGATTTTATTTCATGAAGATATTTGAACCACGGTGCATTATTCTGCAGCACTAAGACACATTTTACCCTCTCCATCCTCCTGTTAGTGTACGAACTTAGTCACTTTTCCCGAGATGAAAGCTAATTTCCTTTTAGCGGTTGCGTCCTCAAATATTTTGCCCTGAAAACACGGACACGGCGGCTCCTGGAACAGTGAGGCCTGTGTCCACCTCACGGAAAGAGCACCTCGTCATCGGCGTCTAAACATCGCCCAAAGAGTCGTTTAGGAGCATGTAAATAATGTTTGCGTTTGTGGGAGACACAGACTTCCCGACTTTGAACCGTGGACAGTGTTTAGGGGCGAAAACATGGGATTTATAATAGAGCGGGACAATGAGGAGTCTGTGTGTGTGATGTTAAGTCATGGAGAGGTTGGAAGTGTCTGACTCACACAGAAGGAAGTCAGTCTGAGGAAACACTGAGAGAAGTGTTGATGCAGCGAGGTGTTTATGACGCCACTGTAAAAAGGAATATGGAAATGGCTTTAATTTCACTGTAAAACTGAGTAAAAGTGTGTGTTTTATACTGACTATTTTAATAAATATATGTTAAAATTCAGTCTGTGAATTCTAACACCCTGACAGCAAATTTCACAAATATTTTTTTATTTTATTTCAATTTTTTCAGGTTTTGGGCCATGTTTCCTCTATAAATTTTCGCCTTGAAATAAATAAATGACCCAATATTTACAATAAGGAGTGTTATTTTTTGGGTATTTTATGTGTAGCATATGTTTCTTTGTACTACCTCAGGAAGTAAACCGCTGTCCTGTTTGCGGTCATGTAATGTAATGTATGAGGTCATGAACTCTGTCACATTAATGGTAAATGTGGGTGTGTGTGTATTGTCTCATGTAATGTCTTTGTTCTTTTTGTCTGTACCTGCCCTGGATTGTCCAAGACAAATTTCTCCATGAAAAAATTTCACTGAATCTACGTTTCTCCTTAGAACTATATGTCCATTTTCTCAAAATACATTTTTCTCGCGACAACATCTCTTCATTTTAGTAGCTCCTACAGACTCCACACTTTACAGTCTTGTATTTTTGTTCAGAAAGATTTTTTTTTTTAAGTCTTAGCCTGATTTATTGAGTTGTAAACCCTAAAAAAGCTTTACAGATGTATTCTCTAGGGCTGCACGATTTTGACAAAAAAATAGAGATTTTTTGGACAGAAATTGCAATTGCGATTCGATTTGTGATTTTAATATTTTTTATGCACTTTAGTGGGGCATGGGGTGATATGGAAATTTAGCCTCACAATTTTTTTGGATACATTTTCTTCGATTCACAATATTATCACAGTAATTATCTGCTGTAGTTGAACTGACTTTGGAAGTCTGAACACTCAATTGCGTATGATTCTGAACAGACTTTGTAAAGTTCTAAGATAAGATAGTTCTTTATTGATCTCACAATGGAGGAATTCGTCTCTGCATTTGACCCATCCTTTGATGCCGCTGGGGCAATCCGTCAGGAGCAGTGGGCAGCTGTGTTTATGGTGCCCAGGGACCCATCTCCAGGTCTCATAAGCCAGGCTTATGGTCAGATTCACCTGGCAAGAGGATTTAACCTAATGTGCATGTTTTGGGTTGATGGGGAAAACCGGAGCACCCGGAGGAAACCCACCCAGACACGGGGAGAACATGCAAACTTCATAGTTAGAAAGGCCCCGTCCGGGATCGAACCACTGCGCTACCGTGCTTCTAACTTCTTATTAAAATAGTTTGTAGATCGCCTGTTGATTTGGCAGAAGAGGAGAATTTTCAGTGCGATATTTCTTGTTAAATTTAATGTTTTTGCACACGTTACAACCGCCATGTTGGTCGGACCATGCTTTTCTCTCATTGGTTAATCGATCTGTCAATCACGCCCTTCTGAACTCACAGAGAGGACGCTGATGTCTCGTGAAGCGTGTAGTCTGCCTGGCCGATGGATGCTGTGATAACGTGAAGTAGATGCAGTAGAGCGTATGTCGGCGTACAGAGCGTGTCCCACACAGATACTGGGGCCTGTGTGGACCTGCCTCTAATAACAGGGCAGACAGAGACAATGGTGTTGACAGATTTACGAACACTTCCATTTCCTCATTTATTCACAAATATCAGCCGTCCCCCAGTCTCTCTGACGAAAGCAGCTGGCGGAAAACATCTACTGAAGCAACTGGCTCACTGTGGCAACTCCAGACCAGAAATGAGCAGTTTAAAACTGTATTTATTGTTTTTTTCTGCTAAATATAAGATTGTTTGAGTATTTTTGAATTAGCTTTGTATCCATATTTCAAAAACGTACCCGGCATGCTATTTTTTTCGTCATTCATGCGTTCACTTTGGTTGTTACTGACCTGTATTTACTGGATTTCATAGAGGAAATTATGCAAAGCTGTCCTCCACATCCATGGTGCTATAGATTTGCTAGCGTGCCGTTAGCTGGAAGTGAGAGCTTGTTTTGTCATAATCCCACTTTTGCCTGCAGTGAGATTCAGAGCTTCAGGACAATTCTAAATCCTGGCCAGCCCATGGCTCCCACTCCTTACTGTCTTTTCTTTACATTATTTCATATTTGCCAATGTAAATGATCAATTGCTGAAGAACCCAAAAGTATATTTTTAAAGTGTGTATGACCGGCTTTGATGTAATTGTGGCTTAGTTTGATTAATGTTTGTGGAAAGTATTAATCTTAGCTATGATTTAGTAAAGAAAAGTTGGAGAAAATGTTAAAAATGTTAAAATCTTTATGTTAACAGATGAAGGGAACGTTCCATAGGATTCTGGCTCACTAATTTCTCTTCGGCATAATATGGATTGTTTACCTTCCTGTGCCCATGTCCAACACGTTGCAATCACGTTATAGAAGTCTATTCCGGTTGGAGAGCAGGTGCCAATACCACTCTATGGGAAAGAATTTTTTTATCGTTATATGTGAGCATTTTGGTTAAACACTAACTTTCACAGGTTTACTGTGGGCTTTTGAGACGCTAACACCAAAATTAAATAGTTGGCTCTGTTAAATTCTGAAAGTTTTTATCTGATGAAATCCAAATGCCCACTTTCCGAAGTACATGAACAAAGAGCAACTGGGAATAACGGACTTCCATCTGGGGAAAACGAGTTCCTTTAACCTCTTAAACCCCAACAGGTGCCCAATTTGGGTCCTGGGGAAGGAAAGAGACAGAGAGCGAGGAAGGAGAGATCGAGAAGAAGGAAAGAGGGAGAGAGGTAGGAGAGAGAGAGGAAGGAAAGGGACAGAGAGAGGGGAAGGAGAGAGGGAGAGGAAGAAGAGAGATTTTAGTGCCCAATTTGGGTCCTATAGGGATTAAGAGGTTAAGGCCTTTTAGACATGGGAAAATCGTGCTGCTTCCTTGTGTAGAACAACAACCATCTCCTAATCTAAAACAACATGAGTAACTCCTCTGTGGTTCACTCCAGGTCGGCCGGTTCAGGCCGTGGCGACGACGTGCCCCGGCCCTGACCCTCCGTGTGCGGTTAATGGGTGATTCTTCTCTATAGTTTAACCATAGAGGCGCTCTGTAAACACCGGCCTGTTGTCTCGCTGCCGTCTGCCCGCTCTGAAACTTGAACCTAAAGTCTGAAAGTCTGAGCCGAACCTGTGTTTGAATAAGCCGGGTCCTGTTTGTCGGGTCACAGCCCCCCGACGGCGCTCACATCGGCACCTCCGCTCCTCGCCGCGGAGAGAGGACAGTTTGTCCTGGCAAAAGCCCAGCAGATGAAGATGATAAAAGGACTTTGGTAACGCTTCCTTAGACCCAGGGGCATGCTGGGTAATCGGGGGAGTCGGGGAGTCGCTTAAGGGAAGAAAAAAACAGACTCATTTTGGCTATTGTTGGCCTGTACACTGCACAAAGTAATCTACATGAGAATATTACGTGAGATTTTCATGGAATAAGTAGATTTATCTTTGATTTGAGTTGGTAAGTTAAACTATTAGCACTTAAAATTAATTAATTAAAAGTAATTTTAGATCTATATTTTTTTTTATTTTAAGTGTTTTTTTCTTGATTTAAGTGCAAAAATACTTGTTCCATCGGCAGATACTTCTCTTCTTACACTCAACTCAAGGGTAAATATACTTAATCCAAGAAACTCTCACATATTCTTAGATTACGTTTTGCAGTGTAGGCAGCAATAGCACAAAAAGTGATCTTAAAATTAGACAATAAATCTTAATTAATCAGAAATAGGTTGTCTTTTCTTATTTTAAATGCAAAAAGTCTTATTCCATTGCCAGATGTTTTACTTGCCAAGTCAGAATTACTCCAATTAAGGTCAAATATACTTAATTCCAGTCATTTGAATTGATCAAAATATCACATTTTGCAGTGTGTAATATCTGAGACATTATTAAAGATACAGAAATCTTTCAACCAACATAAATACGGAGAAAAATTTGCCAGGAATTACAGAGAAATTGACTAGAAATAAAAAAGACTAGAAATCAGAATTTTGACACCAGCACATAACTTCCACCTGCCCTCCACCTCAAATTTTAATTCTGTCACGTGAATGCAACTAATTTATCAAAGGTGTTTCCATTTTATTCCAATAAGCATTCTGATATTTTACGACTCCAGTATGTGGTAAATCTTACGTTACGTTTTTATGGTTGAGCCAGGAGCAGAGTCTGTTCAATTTTCTGCCAATGGAACAACTATTTTGCACTTAAAGTATGAAAAAGTATCTATTTTCAAGTTAATTTTGATATATTTTCTAATTTTAAGTGCAATGAGACATTTATTTCTAGATTTAAGTGCAAAAAACTCTAACGTACCTACTCAAATCTTCGGTAAATCTACTTATTGCAAGAAATTCTTTGTTATTTCAGATTACTTGCAGTGTAGGGTGTAGGAGGAGCACAAACTACTGTTTACAAAAGCTGTGAGACATTGTTAAAGACACAGAAATCTCTCCTAACCAAAATAAAGATGGAAAAAACAAGCTCTATTTCAGTTGGAGCTGGGGCCAATACAACTCTCTATGGGAGAGAAACAGCTTTTGAAAGAAATTTCCAAAAAGAAAATTGACAAATGTTTTCCCTCATCATTATTTGACAGTGATTGGATTCACAAACCTGCCATATTATTCTTTTGGCTGAAAGTCCTTTCTACTCGTCAACATCACACACATGTTTTTGAATTTTCAATATTGCCACCACTTTTGGACACCTTTATGAGAAAATATTTAGACCTTAGTTCATATTTATTGACGGAGAAGACATTGTGTTTTTGTTTTGGCCCAGGAATTAGAGAGAAATTAACTAAAGATGGCCACACACTAGAGGATTTTTAATCTTTTGAGACTAAAGATCTGTGCAAAGACAACACACACTTAAGGACAGACATGAGGACACACACACACACACACACACATGAGGAGTCCCACCACAGATCATGCCATGAGAGAAAGTTTTTATTGAGCCACGCCTCCTAAGACTAAAAATCTGGTTAAAAATCCTCTAGTGTGTGGCCAGCTTAAGACTAGAAATCTTGACAGTTCCCATAGTGTAGGATAGAAAGTTTGCAGTGGAATCAAGTATGAAATGGTCAGCAAGGAGACACACCGCACAACGGCTACACATCGGAGCGATATGTGTTTACATCAAGTTGTAAATTTGTCAAAGTAAAGGGGCTGGAGCGAGAACACAGCAGATAGGAATAACCAAACTAGGACAGGACATTGAAAGGAGCTGGGGTGTGCAAGCAGCTGGAGAAAATAGCAACGAGGTCTTCTTTTCCATCCTTCTCTGTCTCTGTAACTTTCCTCATTGAGCTCAATATGTCTGGTTCGCTGGCCGTCCGCCTCCTTCGTCTTCCTCCAGATGCTCTCCAAGGCGACCACTGAAACTCGCCTATCTATCTACCATCACATAACTACCAGCACAGACCTTCCACCTGCCCTCCACCTCAAATGTGAATCCTGTCACGTGAACGCAAACCCATACTAATTCATAAAAGCTGCTCACATTTTATTCCAATAAGCATTGTGATGTTTTACGACTCCAGCGTGTGGTAAATCTCTGTTTTATGGTTGAGCCAGGAGCACAGTTTAATCCATCTCCTCTGTTTGTAGTTTGAGTGTAGTAAAACAGAAGAGCCCTGCAGGTGCGTCGGGTCACATGATCACACCTGGACTTAACCTTTGCCTGGTCTCGTTGTCGTTTGGCGCCCTGTCTGTTTGTTTGTTTGTTTGTTTGTCTGTCGAAGTGCTCAGGTGGTCCACAGCTGCGTTGGCTTTCTTCGCTCAGATGTAATTATTAGTTTAGTCCCGAGGCACTTTATTGTCTCGGCTGCGAAACATCTGCAACATCTGCTACCAGCCGCGTCTCCCTTTGTTTACTCGGTTTGTGTGGGTCCGTGTGCTTTAGAACCACCGTTCCTCTGGTCTCACGTCACATTTCTAAACACAAACATGGCAGGCTGGTGTCTACATTTACAGGTCTGTGAGGAAGCTGCCAAGTGATGACTGGTTTATTTGGTGCTTGGATAATGAGGGGAAATGGACCAGAATATATAGGATCAAGTTCAGGGCTGAAACAACTAATCGATTCATTGTTTCTGGCACAGACTAAGACAGAGCAAGAATTACTTTTTTAATACTCAATATAAAAGACAATTTTGACTCTAAAGGTTTAGGGTATAGAAGCTTTTTGTAAATATTGTACCTCTGTCTGTCCCAAATATGAACTAAATCTGAGACTAGTATCTAATCAGAGCAGAATGAGGACTCTCGCTCGCTCTCTCTCTCTCTGAATTCCAATCCAAGACTGAATTCCAGCTTTCAAATGATGGATGGCATGTTTACATATAGTGAAACCTGTCCCAAAAACCTCCTATAGACTTTAGCTTTACTCTGTCAATGTTCTCAAACGGCGTCGATTTAACTTCATGTGGCAAAAGGAAGATCAAGAAATGGAACTTTCTGGCACCTTTTGTAGCCAAATGACTAAACAATTACTGGCAAATGTAGCCGGCCAATTAATTGATTACCAGAATAATTGTTAGTTGCAGCCCTAAACAAGATAGACTTCTGCTCTGAGACATCATCACTACCATCCAGCACTTAGTTATCTTATTTTTGGTGTTTTGTTGTTACTTCACAGTGTTTTGTTGCCTTGGGTTTATAGAGTTGCCTAAGGAGTTCCCAAAATCCCATTCAAAATGTCCTTTTTGACTTCTGGAAAAGTGTTCATATTAAGAGTTTAAAAGCCTGACGGCAGATAATCAGCTGTGTGCTAACTGCTCATGGAGCACAGATAGTTTACAAGAAAGAAAATAGAAAATACTTGAAAATATGGCAAAATCCTTTCATAGAGTTTTGGATAAATCTCACAGGCTGAGCAGGCGGCCATTGTTCTTTTAAAGTCTTTTTGAACGGGCAAAATAAAGTGCTCAGAGTGACTTGCCACTATAAGGTGCAGTCAAAGGAGACTCCGAGGCACTCTGTCATGGAAGAAGGTAAAAGTCTAACACAATTGTGTCTTCATCAGGGCAAATGTGTTAATTGACTCCCAGCTGGTTCATACAATCATATGGTCACATGACAAATCACATACAGTTGGGGCCAAAATTTTCATAGAACATGAATGACAACACAAACATATTTTTCCCACTCATGGTTAGTGGTTGTGCAAAGCCATTTATTGTCAAAGAACTGAGTTTACTCTTTTGAAATCATAATGAAACAGAAGCTACTCAAAACAACTGCCAGGAAAATCGTTCAGGAGCAAAAAAAAAACCTCACTTCAGCTGAAATACAGGACTCTGACAAAAAAAGTGTTTGTTTCAAAATGCACAATATGTAAACTTTTGATCAGGGACATTTGGCTAGTTTGAAAAAGCGTAAAAAACATCAAAATCTTTTTTTTTTTTTACAATAAATGACTTCCCACAACCACTAACCATGAGTGAAATACAGGTTTTTGTGTAGTCAAAGTGCATAAGAATGTAAACTTTTGAGCACAGCTGTATATTTGATATTTTCATGGG
>OMNZ01056143.1:0-14121 GCA_900303255.1 Lesueurigobius sanzi | reverse complement strand
GTCACACAAACATCTTCTTTCTTGTAAATCTATCAAATAATGAAAGAGACAGAAATGACTTTCGTACCAGGTGTTTGAGACACCATGGGACGTAGGATTTATTTGATTCCAGGTGAAACTTTTTATGTTAAGAGCAAACTGGCCCAAATCCTGAAGATTGACAAAAACAAAATGCTTATCCTGCAGTGTCTCCTCTTAAAGTAGCAGTAAAGAACATAAATGTAATACATGTTTTTCTTTCTGGATGTGACTTGCATGAAAAGTTTGAGAACCACTGTCCTGTTACATTCCGCTATAGTTTTGTTTCTTGTCATTTGCATAGTCGGGGGCTGCCATCTGCTCGAGCTGCCCGAGGGACGGAGCGCTGCCGGATCAAGTGGAGTGGCTCTCTGTGCCAGACTTCAGTATAATGTGCAACGCCTCTCTGCTGTGACTCTCTGCCACTCCAATGGGCACCGCGGCCGCTCAAGCATGTCCCGGCAATTATGCACCGCGTTAAGTAAAAACTGTGCAATTTGCAAAGACGAGCACGAGGAGGGCGCACTTCAGAGGAACAAGGAGAGGGGCGGGCGGGGGGCGGGCAGTGGGGTAACCGTGCCATATGGACCCACCAACTGAGCGGAATTTACTTTAGTTAAATGAGACATACGGTATGGTCAGGCTTAGGTCCAGTTTGCTCTCTAAGCAAAAACTTTCAGTTGGAAACAAATAAATGACCTAATATGTACAATAAGGCATGAAATTCAACATTTCGCCACAGAACTATACTGTATGTGGGAATTCAGTGACAACATCTCCACTTAAAGACCAACTAACCCCCAGTTCCAAAGTTTACTCCGCCCATTCACCAAATTCAAAAACTGCTGTGAAAGGGGCGTGCCTGTAGGCTTCTGGGGGGGCGGAGCCGTTTATATTCCCCACAGCGGCAGAGCTGCTAACGTCACATCAGTTCTGTGTCGTCACATGGCCGGTTGAACCAATAAGGTGACAGACTCTAAAAGTCAAATCCCATATCATTTTACCCTCGAGAGGGCGCCACACAGACGGTTTTAAGCACAAAAGTTAGATTTCTACAAATGTGCACTGAAATGTCAAAGTAATTATGGAGACATGTTACAGTTATACAATTAATCAGCAAAAAAAAGTTGATTGTTTAGTTCTTTAAGTAGCTCCTACAGACTCCAAACTTTCCAGTCTCGTGCTTAACAACATTTTGAAGGTTTTCAATATGAAGTTCCTAGTCTGATTTATTGAGTTTTCAACCTCAAAAAACGAAGAGAAATTTGAATTTTTTACAGATTTATTCACTAATAACTACAGTTAAATAGTAATAAACTGTGAAATAGTGTTAATTAACATCAAAAACTAAACAAAACATCCAAAATCCCATCTGAACAAATCTTTGTGACTAATACTGTATATCAACAGAATAAAACCACACATTTAAACCTGGCTCTATCCGTTATTTAGATTTCTTACACATAAAATACTTTCATAGAATATGAATGATAACACAAAAACCTTTATTTCACTCATGGTTAGCGTTTGCGCGAAGCCATTTATTGTCAAAAAACCTGAACAAAACATCATTTTTGTCAGAGAGTCCTGTATTTCAGCTGAGGTGAGTTTTTCTTTGCTCCTGAACAGTTTTCCTGGCAGTTGTTGAAGGTCATGTAAACGTTAGATCAGGGACATTTGAGTAGTTTCTGTTTCATTATGATTTCAAAAGAGTAAACTCAGTTCTTTGGCGATAAATGGCTTCGCACAACCACTAACCAGGAGTGGAAAGAAAAAAAAAAAGTGTCATCATTCATACTCTATGAAAAATGGCCAAAAGATTCATGAGTACTTAATCATGAAAACTAATGAACACACGTTAATTCATGGTGAATTCATGCATGAAGTCAAGTTCCACTCCCACCTTTGTCTACTTGCATATTTGTCCGAACAGTCCTTCTCATGCCTTTGCTCTTATAGAAACCATCTCGCTGACAGTCTAACCCTCCGTTGACCTGCAAACTTAAATGAATCTGCTCATTTAGACACAGAAGAAGGGAAAACGCGATACTCGTTTTCTATTTTCAGACAAAAGTAGCTCAAGCATACATCCGTGTCACGTCCCCCCCCTCATATACTTTAGCCATGTATAGTCATATTTTCCAAAGGTACCTTGAGGTTTGAAGAATTAATGGTCACAGCTGTTCAAATAGACAGAGAAAAAAAAGTTTTATTGGATGAAAGACAGAGGAAATTTGCGATGTTTTGGCCGAAGTGGAGGAGATGAAAGCTCACTGTCAGTGGTGTCTAATTCGGTTAGCTGTTTCTGTACTTCAAGAGCCTGCAAAGGCGGATGGGCGTTCTGTGTAGTTTCAACTTTGCATCCAGTTTGATCTCAGTAAATTGCTTTCAAGTGCAATTGAAATACATGCGTCACAGGGGTATGTTGATGTTGGAGGTGCGTACACGCAGGAGGAGAGGGTCAGTTTGAGCATATTGGCAATATGTACAACCAGGATGCGGCGAAATTAGAATTGGAAAGCAAAACGAATGAGGTCTAAGTTGTGACTAAGCTACCAAGACAAAACAAGAACTAAACCAGCACTAAAGAATTACTCCATATTTTCCATCACATAAGGATTCTAAGTAACACCAGATGCAGTAAATTTATTTCTGGTGAAGGAAATCTATGTAGTATATCTACCTCAGCATGTTTTCTTATTTGAAAAGCATATCAGCATGTGAGGCTTAAGACATTCTTTAGGCCGTCAAATGAAACTGAAAATCTACTTCCTTGAGTCCGTAGGTGCTACTGAAGTGGATATTTCATCGTAACAGGAAACTGAAAACTCAATTTTGCAGGTTAAAAAGGCTTGAAAGTTTTGTCTGCTCATGTTCTTTTGTGCGTCTCTTCTCCGCTGACTTTTCTCAGAAAGAACATTATATATGACATACAGCGTCTTTACGTATTCCAGGTAGATACCAAATATGTCAATATTTCTGGATGAATACGCAGGTGAGATGCGGAGGAAAACGGCGCCGGTAAATATAAAGTGTATATATTTCATTATTTGATGATTCGTTTGGATGGATTTAAAGTGAGCGGTGACAGCAGTGAAGTGCAGGAGCTGCCATGTGTTTGTGGAGTTTAGACACGCCCACTGAGTGCAGAAGTTACATTAACTGAAGATTCTCTGAATATTTTGAGTTCTGACAGAATTTTTTGAAGGCTGTCCTTCATTTTGAAGGATTGATTGATGGAGGAACATATGAAAAATGGACTCATAAGGAAGTTTTCTGTTGAAGTCGCTGGAATAATCATCGTCATAATCATTATGTGACTAACACAGGTGTATGTTTACTCAAGTAGATTTGTTTGTAATTCAGTAATTACTTTGTCCATTACTTATTTCATACTGTAACTGAACTACCAATTCCTAATGTAGGGTAAATGTAACAAATAACTATAACTAACTATTTGTGTAGGTTCTCAGTCGTACAGGAGTTGTCCATCACAAAAATTCTTCAGTCTTCATCTGTACTCTGTAGTTGAAGTGTAGGTCGTTTCGATTTTAGTCCAAAGATCGTCATCAGCTACTGAAGACTTGAGCACGCTGTGGGTCTCTCAAGAGTGAACCAGAAGGAGGAAGTCCATAGGGGTGTGTCAACAGACTTAGAAGATAGGCCAGGGTGAGACAATACAGAGGTAACGAGCCATATTAAATATGAATAGGCTAGATGTTCTCCTACTTTTAGCACCAAGAGAGGAGGGACTGAGAGGTTTAAAGTGACGTTCCCAACACTGATAACTGTATTCATTTTCATCTTCATCCTGTTTACATCTTTGAGCTAAATGCCTGCCCATGTGCTAATGTCTTTTTCCTTGTGAATGTCACATATCTAACCTAAAATTGTTCTCTTGAACTATGTTTTTAAACTAATGCTGTGTTATGTGTGTGTCGCATTATGAGAATGAACTTTTATTGATTGCAGTTGACACAAGGCACCTGGCCCAGGGACAAAACCGGCTCTGTACTGACACATTCACAGAAATGTTCATGAATGTGTCCTTGCCAAATAAACTAACAAAACTAATAAAACATTCTTTTATTCACAAAATTCACAGTAAGAAAAATTAGTAATCAAATAGACTGACATATTTGTAAACCTAAAATCATTCAAATAGCAGGGTGGGGGAAATGTTATCTACCGCAGAGGAAGGCCACATCAGACTCGGGGGCAAAATCCGGCCCTCTATCATTTTGGCCCCCTAAGTTAATTAACACATTAACATACACTGGGATAAAGTTATTGTCTCAGATAAGAAAATGGCTTAAAAGTGCCTGAAATTAAAGGATTTTGACTAGATGTAGAATATTTTAAATTAAGTTTGCCAATGGAACAAGTTGGAAGATTTTTTTTCTCAGTTTAAGATTTGCTATTTCAATGATGGAAAATCTCGGATAAGTGTCAGGAGGAGCCAAGTCCACAAAGTCCAATAGTAAGCTAGCTCTTCTTTTTACATTGACTGTACCATTGTACCAGTATACAGTTAAAATGTCGCTACTTTTTAGGGGTGTTTCACCACGTCTTTGTGAATAATTAGCCCAGTAGCAACAGTATCAAAACATTAGCTCACCTAGCATAGCGTTAGCACACATAGTTATCGTTGAACTCGGAAAAAAAAACAAATCTTACCCTGCCAAAAAGACGATAGTTGTCTTTAAGTATCTTGGTTCTCATCAAGTACAGGTTTTCTCCAACATATTTGATTATTTTTTTGTTGGTATCTTTCTTTAGATCTTGCGTCAAGGCAATAAGGGCTTTCCTCCATGTCTGAAACGGCCCCCTGTCATCAAATGCTAAAACGTGAACGCAACCTATTGTTCCTCATTGTCAACACACATCATGTATGCATAAGCTTTTATAAAATGGCATCTCCAACAGCTTAGGCATGACACATACAGTACATATATATTCCACAACTCTATTTGCAATTTGTATGCTGAACTCAATGTTCACCTAATCTTCCCTGAACCGTACCAAAAGTGTCCCCCACATCGGGTCGCGTCGGGCTAATGCAGCTCTTTTTATGCTTCATTCCACACTGTTTTGCAGCCAGACGACGCAAAGGTAACAACACGCCGATGGGTAACATTTCTATGATGTTCTTGTTTTCCCAAATTGTCCTTTCTGTGCAGCCTTTGAGGAGCGCAGAATTGCATGCTTTTTCAGCTCCATAACACGATGGTTTCTATATTTTCGCTTGCTTCAAATCTATGGAAAGAAAAACGATGAGATTAGACTCGCATAACCTCGGAAAATCCAAAACGCGGCTCGTGTCTACGGCTGTGTACTGTATGTAAAAATATACAAACCGTTGAATGTGTGATCCAATTTGAAGGACTGAGATTGAATCGTATTTTCAGTTTCTGAGCATTCAATACAAAGAGCGGCTCTTTGATAGGCTGTGCCAATATCTGATCATTGTGCAGTGTGTAAATCCATATCGTTTGATATGTGACATATAACCCCAATATGATGATAATTATTGTTTCATCGCCGAGCTCCCTCAGAAGTGAAAGACGCAGGGCACAGCGGTTCACTTATCTCTCGGGGATGGATACACTAAGACTCTATAGGAAACCGATGGCATTTGAAACAGGGCTTTTGATCAGGCCACAAACAATACTGTGTGTGTGAGTGAGTGAGAGAGAGAGAGGGAGATGGAGTTGTCGTTCTTGCTTTTCTAACAAGTGTAAAACATGGACACAAATTGCTATAAGAAAATGACTGGCTGTGTTTGTGAAACTTTTTCTCTCTGTTTCATGGAGACACTTGTATTGCAGTTGTCAAGACTGAGTTGACAAGTTTCTCGAAGAGCTAAGTAGAGTTGTCGCGATACTAAAATTTCAAATTCGATTTCGATACTGGACAAAAACTCCATACCGATTTCGATACTAGGTGATCAGGGTTTCTGCGGGGCATTAAAAGTCATTGAATGAATTGTGCCAAAAATAAGGCCTTAAATGTCATTAAAAAGCATTCAATTTAATTCAAACTGGCATTAAATCTACATTTCTTAGAAAATAATGAAATTGCGTGACTCATTTTACTGCAGAAGTTAATCAAAAATACAAAAATTAGGGTCTATCTTCAATCGCAGTGTTTGAAGAAATTTTACATGAGTTCTGTTCAACAGTTACCCGTTGTATACAATTTTATACAAAATATGAAAATTCATCTATTTGGTGGAATCTTTGCAAATTTTAAGAAATGAAATACACACAGAATTGTTGCATTTATGGCTTTAAAAATCTAGTATTTTGGTATTAAAATGGCATTAAAAGGCATTCACTAGCAAGAACCACAACCTCAGACATGAATGAAGCTCAAAGAATTTATTAGGAAAGGACGAAGCGAGGCGTAAAACATGAGCGGCATATTTGGCTTCTGAGAGGGCCGGGCTGCCGGGCCTGTATCCCCCCGATATCTGAAAAAGAATAAGATGAAATAAATGAGGGTGAGGAGGGAGGGGCACTGAGACGATACGAGAGGATGAGGTGAGTGGACAGGCTGCTTAAATAGAGGGGAGACCGGAAGGGGCGTGGAGGTGTGGTCCTGCTCCTGAACCTAAGATAACTTCCCTATCTTCATTTAAATTCGACTTGCTACATCCTGCATAAACCCTGGTGATAAAAAAAAACAAAAAACGTGAGTATTATGGTGTGATGTTTATGTTTTACTACTGCCTCGGTTAGTCCCCATCTGTGTATATCATGCTAGCTTTACCTCACTGAAAAGTTTGGGGTGTCCATCTTTTAGCTGGTTTACCAAGCAGCTTTGGAGGGAGCATACTGGCAAAAGTATCGCTACAACAGGAATTGAATAATGAGGATTCACAGACTAGGAATTTTCTATGGTATACTCGTGCAACAGGAAACATAAACTTGTAATAATGATAAATATTAAACTATAAAAAAATATATATAAACTAGGATGCACTGATCCGATACTGGTGACTTGCGTGACTTGTTCTGGCAGTGTCTCGAGGATTTGCTGAACCCAGGGGCCTCCTCTGTTCGGCTTTCTACAATAAATAAAGATCGCTGACTCCGCCGCAGCAGGACCACAGCTCCGCCTAGTGATGGAGAGCCGAAAATGGCAGAAATTTTATTGCCGAATAGAGCAAATTTATCAGGCGATTGCGGCGTGAACTTTCAAAATATTCAAGTGATTAACACCAGGCGTTTCAGGCGATTTTTCTGCTTCCATCGTGCTCTATGTGAACGCACTATAATAGCGGAGGGGGAAAAGCTGTTCTGGTGGCGGCAGGTTCTCATCCGGATGGCCCTGAGGGGAGAGGGTCAAACTGTAGTCATTATTGATTCGCAGCTATGTGGTACACTGACGGAAGCGAGGCTGCCAATCTGTGCCATGGACCCCACAGATCGGCACCATTCACTCACTCACACTGCATTCATACAGGTGGTGAGTGAATTCCTCTTACAGGTAAAACTAAGGATTTTTAAGCCGGTAGTGCTCGGACCCCTGCTCTTTTTTTGAAATTCTAGAGTTGTTTTCTCTCTCACGTGGATCCTGGAAGAGCACCTGACTTCGTGACACTCACCACCCTTTTCTCATCGTTTGTTTGATGTAATTCCACTGTAAACTGTACAATTAATAACTGTTTGAATAAAAAAAAAGGACCATTCGTGGAGAGAATTAGCCAACGTCTGTTACGCAAAGCCCCGCCCCCTGCATGTACGACGGCAGGGGTCAGCGTGCGGCCGACAAGTCCATTTAGATACACACTCGCAGGATAAAGTCATTGTCGAGCACAAATTGGCTTTGGCTGGGTTTATGGCGGGGCACTGACACAATCACATCACAGATTACATAAGAGCAGGGCAGCAGGTGGCCCAAGGCCGGACCAACTTCAGCTTTTCTACTGAATTTAATCACGACAGAAAATAAACTATTGGAGGAAAGATTGTTTTGACCTCGGGTTATTGTGACTAATAAATTATAAAGCATGTATCCTCACAATTGGTTCAAGTTGTATAATTCTATCTCAGTCGGAGAGCAGGGGGCATTACAACTATATGGGAGAAAAACAGTTTTTGAAAGAAATATTCATAAAGCAAATGTCCAAATGTTTTCCCTGATCATTGTTTGATAGTGATACTATTTTCGTGGACGAAAGTCCTTTCGACTGGCCAACATCACGGACAAGTTTTTGAATATTGTTACAACTTTTAAACACCTTTATAAGAAAATATTTAGACCTTAGTTCATATGTGCTCACAGACAAGACATTGAACTTTATGACAGTTTTTGTTTCATGTGAATTGGCCCAGGGATTACAGAGAAATTACCAATACACTAAGAGAAATCTGCATCTCAACACTCAATGCTCCATCTTTGCCAGAACAACTAAGATATTAAACCTCAGAGCATCAACATGAGCTTTTCTACATTTACCAAGGAAGTCGTGTTCTTTCCAGCGGTAAAGTTGCTTTTGTGGTTGGTGGTGTCATGTCTTGCCAATTTGAGCTTGAAAAAGTATCTCGAGATCATATATTCAAAGGCTAATGGCTTATTTTCATAATGTTAGGCCAGTAATGGTAAAGTACTACTACACAAGTTTGTTATCTCAGTTTGATTGATTTAAGTTTTTTGTCGTAAACGTATGAAGGTCCGAAATATTGCACAAATGTTAGGCAGGCCATACTTGCAATATTACACAAGATTGAATCCTGCTGTAAACCATGCTGTTGTCCACAATGTGTTTTACAGAAGCCATGTTTTTGGCCTGATACGCCCCCTTTTTTAAACCTAATTATTTCAGAAACTACACAAAGACACCAACTTCACACAGTCACTATTGGGTATATCAACTACAATCAAGCCAAGTTTGCAGCAAATCTGAAATGGTCGAGCAGAATAACCCAGTTAGTTAGTGGAAACAAAAGACTATTAGCATCTATTTTTGGGCGACACGCGCGGTGCATCAGCCTCCATGAGTGAGTGTACATGTGCTACGAGTATCCTGGTTATTCACCATATCCTGGTTATGGCAGTATACTGAATGATGTTTACATGCGCTCTGAGAAACCTGGAAACTCATATTCCTGTTTACATGGGTAACAACAGGCTCCAGGGCGGGGCTCGTGACAAATATCCTGGTCCTGCTGCTTTATAAAGAAACCCTGCTGTTTTTTTTCTATTTTGAGAACATATAAAGGTTCCTATAAAAAATTCCTGCCGTATTTGTCGCTGTATAGTTTGCACATGTTCAATGCGTCAGCAGCGATGAGAAACCAGGATACTCTGTTTACATGACCCAATATCCTGGATACTGTGGGGATATCCCAGTGAGAGTATCCTGGTTTCTAATAACCTGGATACTGCCTCATCCAGAAAACTGAAAGGAGGATATTGTGTTTACATGGACACAGACAAAACCAGGATACTTAAAATTCCTGTTAATAACCAGGATACTCGAACGCATGTAAACGCACTCCATGTGAACTCTTACCTGGGACTTGCTGGTGCGGCTCTGTCTCGTCTCTCCCGTTTGAAGTTTTCTTTGACTGTTTGCAGCTCCATTTCAGTTGTCTCTGAACGCATATCCAAGTCAAGCGTCCATAACGACGATGAGGGAGATTGATATAAGAAGGCAAGGCGAGCCCGTGTTCACTGACTTTCGGTTTCCACAAACATTCCTGCTTCGGTCTCATCATCTTAATCCTTAAACTTCACATTTGAAAAGTCTGGTGGCGGCAGCGAACGTTTTACTGAAGAGTGGGCTTTATTATTATTAGCAGACACTTATATTACAGCGCATCGACTCGCTGTCTCGCTTCACCGTGTCATCACAAACACACCGCTGCACGGGCTCTGGGCGCGTGCTCACTCTGGTGCGCGTTAGAGCACAGCTGAAAGACACATCCTGCCCAACACAGCTGGCTTATTTATTCCTTTTATTTTAACAAGTATAACCACACATTTTATAACTAATAAACTAAGCATAACCTAATATATGAAGAGTTCGTTTGCAAAAGCAGATATCTCCATTTTGAATTTTTTGCTAAGTTGTTTTAAATTTGTATTACCGTCCTCTACAGGTAGCACCAGTAAAGTTAAAGGTGAATTAATTTGATCAATAACAAGTGACTTCATATTTCTGATGCACTAAAATAGATCTGGTCATTAAAATCTCATCTACAAAAAGGGAAAACTACAAGTATATGTTGATTTTTGTCAATGGCTCTTATCTGTTTTTGCAAATAAACTCTTCATATATTGCAATAAAAAAATAAATAATAATAATTAAAAAAAAATAAGAAAAACAAACGGCCCGGCCCAAACCCGAATGTGATGCATGACATCTCGACCCGACCCGGCCCGGATTTCGGGTCGGTCTCGGGCATAAAATCTTACCTCTACGACACGGTGCCTATCTACCCACTTTATCTTTTGTTTCCATGTGAATCTTGTGGGCCAGACATGACCGAAGAGCGCCAAATGATTTTTTTTTTAGACCCTCCTCAGCCTCAGGCCAAAGCTGAACTGACACTAACATGACTGAACAGACTGAGCCTCGGATTTGTCAGAGCAGAGAGAAGCCAGCCCTCGCACAAACAGGCAGAGGAGATTCATATTTCACGACATTATGCTGTGTTTGAAAAAGATGATTAAGCCACTGTTAGCATAACATTAGCACGCAGTCTCCCTTCGTAGTTTGGTTTTCGCTGCTTCTTCCCTTTCGTTTTTGTCTTGAATCTTGAATTATTTCATGAAGTCCAACAAAAGGTATTATTTATCCACAGTGTTCTCACCGTGTCCCGCCGACTGGTTTTGTAGCTTTCAATAATGTGTTGCGTTGTTGTGACCCTCTGGAAAACCCAAGACGTGTCGGGAAGAGTAAACACGGGTGAATCTGTGTACCGCACCCTGGGCCGTGTTGGGTGACAGCGCGCCCTAGTGGAAAACAGCCGAAAGCGGGCAGATAAACGCTGTGTTGCGCGAAATACGGCAGCGGAAAAGGGATTCCTACCGGCCCTCCACCTCGATTTGAAACTAACGTAAATGCTACCTTGACTCCAGAACTTTTAACACAGTGGAAAAAGTTGGGCACACCTTTCAAGTTCTGAGAAGTAAAAGACAGGGGCAAGAGCACATTGAGCCGCTATGGTACTTTTGACCAAAACTGACCATCGTATTTCAAAGTAAGAATTGTTTTAGCCTAAAATATGAGACACTTTATCTGCTGTGATGCATCAGTTTTATATTCCCACTGTCGCTGCACTGCGCCTTCGGCTTGGTCCCTTCTAATGGCTGTATTTATTATTAATGCGCTCGGGCGTCCGGTAGCTTATGGGATCCGTTCGCTCCATTTGGTCTTTAAATTTGGCTCTCCATCTCACTTTGACGTGCCACGCGCTCTGTCCCTAAGAATAAATATTTTAAATGGAGCTGCGGGATGGATTTTTGCATGCATTTGATCAATATGTCATTCTGCATAAGGGGGTGAGGGGCGCCCGACGTGGATGCGGCGTTAGCATAAAGTCGGTGATTGTATTTGCATTTTGGGATCTGCACAGAAAGCCATTGTAGCACGTTAAGAGGAGACACTAGGCTTTTTCAGATTTTGGGCCAGTTTAATCTCTTAACATGTAAACTTTCACCTCGAAATAAATAAATAGCCAAATCTTCACGATAACATGTTTAATTATTGCACTGATTCAACATTTCTCCATAGATTTAAACAGGACATTGTAAGTTCAATGGCCATGTTCTCAAAAGGATTTTTCTTACAGTCTTGCAACAACATCTCCACTTTAGTCGCGCCAACGAACTCCAAACGTTCAGCAGTTCAGCAGTGGTGGGAAGTAACAAAAAGTACAAGTATAAGTCAAAATTGTATATTGTATATAAAAAATGAAAATAATTTTCACTTCTCCACTACATTTTTAACTACAGTAAAAGTAGAAGTATTTTGAATGGTGGTATTTTCACAGTGATGAACTGAAGATGAATTTATAAGTTGCAGTAGCTCATTCAGTCTCTAACGTTTGTCCTGGTTTATACTTGTTTAGATCTGTTTAAGACCTACTGTAGTTTAGTCCTGGTTAAGACCTGGTTAATTCCTGGTTGAAACCTTGTTTTTTCCTGGTTAAGATCTGGTTCAGTCCTGGTAAAGACCTAGTTTATACCTGCTATAGTCCTGGTTAAGACCTGGTTTAGATCTGGTTTAGTCCTGGTTACGAACTGATTTAGATCTGGTTTAGTCCTGGTTACGAACTGATTTAGATCTGGTTTAGTCCTGGTTAAGAACTGATTTAGATCTGGTTTATTCCTGGTTACGAACTGATTTAGATCTGGTTTAGTCCTGGTTAAGAACTGGTTTATTCCTGGTTAAGACCTGTTTAGTCCTGGTTAAGACCTGGTTTAGTCCTGGTTAAGACCTGGTTTAGTCTTGGTTAAGACCTGGTTTTTTCCTGGTTAAGACCTGGTTTAGTCTTGGTGAAGACCTGCTTTGATAACCAAAAACAACAATTCTTCATAAAATGATCACACATTTAACTCTTTCAATAGTTTCATAAATATTCACCTACAGTGTCTCACCTTAAACACAGGGCAGCCATTATCCCTTCTCAGTTTCTTGATTCCTTAAATTACATAAGGGGAAAAGCTCCAGCTCACTCGCTTTATTAGAACCCACTCTTGATCAAATTTATGGCCCTAATTTGCCACGGACATGCCTGTGTTTTCCATTTACATACGGTTTATAGAGCCGCCATTTCATTTGCATAATAGGAGCGCAAAGTGATATGCTGATGGAGGCAGAAGGGAAGCTCCCACTAAAACTTTTTTATGGGCCGGTGTTCAGAAAGAAAACGAAAGAGCGAGCGGGGAAAGCAAATACCTCGAAGCGCCGCTGGTTTATTGCCTTTCTTTTTATCAAATACTTATTCATTGAGATGGCACGGAGAGAAAGGGAAGGGAAGGACTAGCGCAGGTCTCTGGTGTAGTTTTCAGCCCACATGAGCAAACAGGATGTCGATATACTCCAAATGCCACAGAAACAAGGCGAGCTAATAGAGGGCACGGGGAGACAGAGGAAATATCATTCTTGTTTTCCCATTATTGAATGCGTAATCAATAGCAATAATACCTGCGACGCTAAATAACAAGAACAGCTTCATTGTGGTCAAGTGTGTACAGGAGGCAAAGCTACGGAGCCCTGCAAGTGACATTAGAGAAAATAATTTGTGGGGATGAAAACAAAACGTTATTTTATTTATTTATACATATTTTTTACTGCTTAGTATCATGAGGGAATGGGAAAAACATGAAAAGACATTTTGTATTTGTAGAGCACAAAGGTGACTCAAAGTGCTTCACAATTATACACAGTGTTGGGGAGTAACTAAATACATGTATTTAAAATACGTATTCAGAATACTCATTTTGAGTAGCTGTATTCAGGTACAAATGCTCTCTCATTTAAGGGTATTTTGAATACAGTTACTTTTCAAATACCAAAGGAATACAGAGAGGGAGAGAGGAAGGAAAGAGAGAGAGCGGAAGGAGAGAGGGAGAGGAAGGAGAGAGAGGAAGGAAAGAGACAGAGAGAGGGAGGGAGAGAGGAAGGAGGGAGGGAGAGAGAAAGAAAGAAGAGACAGTGTTGCTACATATTTTTAATCTTTCACCATATTTATACAAAAATATAAAGCAAATCAAGGTTAAAGTATTCTAAGTATTCAGAATACAGTACACTGATTGGGCAAAGTAACTGAATACGTTACAAAATACATTTTAAGACAAGTATTCAGTATTCTGTAACTGAATACAATTTCAAAGTATTCTCCCCAACACTGATTATACACAATACAAGAAGGCCAATAAGTGGGAAAAACATATATACATGAATACATACTTAAATTAGTCTAGTAAACTAGATGCACAGTCAAAAATATGTTTTGCCTGGCTGGCGGGTCTGGTCTAGCGTCGCACCAAAGGAGATGCTCGTAGCTGGGCCCATGGATCTGTCCTCCAGTCACAACGCTCAGTGTAGTGACTTTTCTTTCTTTTTTTCTTGAATCATAGAGGCGG
>OMNZ01056139.1:39484-53012 GCA_900303255.1 Lesueurigobius sanzi | reverse complement strand
CGAGCTGCATTGGCTGTGTGCACTGATGTGCCTTTGTTCTTTCCATTGACTGATGCTTGTCCCTGGAGAATAGAAGGTGTTAATGTACACTAGTTAGTACATGGAAACTAACACAATAGTGTATATTTCAGAATGATGACTATGATGCTCTTGATTCACCAATTCAAGTTTGAGTTCTGCAAACATTGTACTGTCTGTGAGTATACCTGCAAATCATTTATTTCTAAAGTATGTTGTACAAAAAGATTACCGATCAATCCTGATGGCAAGTATTTCAATGAATGATGTTGATTCATGGATCCCTCATAGACCAGAGGCATATCTCTTTGTGTAAGCCTTTGACTGAATGGTGTCTATTGACTGACATTTAGTGACATTTGGACATAATGCGTCTGGTATGTGCAAGTGTCTTGAGTTGTTTAAGAGTCATCAGCTTTAGTGTCCTGTGGCTCATGGCTGTGCTGTCTGTCCGCTCCCACTCTCTGCACTGATAGCATCAGAGGAAGTCTTTATGACTTCCGCTCAGGCTGAATAATCATTGTTCATGGGCTTGTGCTTACACGTGTCCCACACCGCCCTGGCTCGTCCTCTGTCCCATACAGGAAGGAGATTATTAGCTTCCTGAGGAGCTGAAGGGACCGGCAATGGACCACTAGATGAGGTCAAAGCTGATATAGATTGGCGGGTTGGGAGCACTGCGTATCACTTACAATACATCTCAGAGAAAGTTATGGGCAGAAGCTCATATACGGTGAAGTGGATGGATTAAAAGACAAAAATAGCAAGACTGATGGAAAGTGTCAGGCTGGAGGTGATACACTAAAATCAGTCAAAGTCACGTTTGTGGAGAGTGAGCGGAGAGAGTGCGATTGGGGTGGACAGGAAGTGGAGGTCAAGAGGTTTCCTGGACGTCAACCACAACAGTCCATTACGAGCGGCCCGACCTTCAACCCACTGTCCCTTACACACAAATACACACTACCCCCCAATACACACTACCCCGCCTCCTTCCCCGACAAACACACAACTACTACCACTGCTGTTTGCGTGGACCCTTATCGAGGCTCCGTGCTTTGAGGCGGTCTCACCAACAAACACTACAAAGTGCTGCTCCTTTTATCTCCCATCTCTTGATAATTATACAGTCACATGAGTATATTTGAACTGCGGATTCCTGAGAGCGCAGGGTCACAATGCACCACTTGTTTTCCCCTTATCCTTAATAACTAAACCATAAACAAAAGCGTCTTCATGATATTCTTCTTTTTGCTTTTCAGGAGCTTGTTTTGGTGAAGGAAAAACAGACCACAACAGTTCACTCTCACTGTCTGTGCACACAAATCATTCCAATCCAGCCGTATAAGCACCACTGTTTTGTGCCTTTCAAAACATATGACGTGCATGGCCTTTTATTATGTTCCGGACACTGTTTTTCCTCGGGCTGGAATGTGGACAGGAATGTGTTGTTGCTCTGCTCATGCTCAGAGAGAGAGAGAGAGACAGAGAGACAGAGAGAGACAGAGAGAGACAGAGAGAGACAGAGAGAGACAGAGAGAGACAGAGAGAGACAGAGAGAGACAGAGAGAGAGAACGCATCACTATCAGAAAATACAAAAAAAAAATAGTTAAAGATCAAGTAAGGATTTTGGACACAACTATTGCTCCCTTTGACTCTGCTTTCGATGTGTTTTTTTGTTAGTATGTTGTGATGCGTCCTGCTCCTTCCATAGGGCGACTTGCGTAATAGGTTGTTATTGGCCCGTGTCAAAACACGGCTCCCGCTTGTCTTTTTCCATTTCAGGTTGTGTACACTAACAGTTGTCCTAACTCGAGTGCCTATATGAGTAACAGATGTAGGGGGCAAGCACAGTGGTAAAAAGGTTGGGGAACAAACGTATCACTCTTTTGTATAAGAAGGGATGGGGATTAGACGAGGATTGGGATTGTTGAAAATGTACTTAATGTCTCAAAACGTCTTTCAAAAGTGAATACAGCACATTTTCGTTGTAACTTGCATTGGTTGAAGGTCTTTTTAAAATGCCGTGAAATCAATTTCATTGATTCCAACGGCCCAATACAAAGATTGGGCCGTTGGAACATTTTAACCACGTTTATTTATTGTACTTTTAACACGTCTTGGAAAGTGCTTTTATTGTCTTCTTAGTACACCAAGGCTAAAAGTAGCCTTTTAGATTAGATATAGCAAGTTGAGAGTATATGTTAAATGAAAATAAAAACAAAGGTTTCAAAGTAGTATTGAGATTGAATGGTACAGAGAGGGGTGGAACCAATATGGGTAGCTCCTCCCCCTAATTGATATTAGGACCACCTGGTCGACTCCATCAGTCTGCTGACGAAGCTCTTGGGATAAGTTATTTTCAGCACAGAGTACAGATGCTGAAATAGAGAGCCTTTTTCCACAATGGTTAACTCCTGTACGATTGAGAACCTACACAAAGCCCACTTTAGCACAAAACTATTAGGCTGCATGAAAAAGCTATCTCATGTATAAGTCACTTATATTCTTTTAACACTAGTGCACGATGCCTTTCTGGATGCAATGATAGTTATTCAAGTCAGTATATAGTGGTCCAAGTGTATTATCTGTTAATAATAATAATACATTTGTTTTATATATTATATTTTCTTTTATATGGCATTATTCATTCACTCCATACTCAGTGGTGGTGAGCTACTATTGTAGCCACAGCTGCCCAGGGGTAGACTGACAGAAGCGAGGCTACCAATCTGCGCCATCGGCCCCTCCGCCCACTACTCACTCACACGCTACATTCACACAGGCTTCCTGGCATTTTCCCAGAGGTCTCCCATCCAATACTGACCAGGGCCTGCTTAGCTTCCGAGGTCTGCCGGGATCGGGCAGAGCAAAGGCGGTCACAGGAAGTACAATTAAAATCAACAAGAGCATCATAAAAGACAGAAAAGACTCTAGATCATGTATGGTCAACACAGTTATTTTTTTGATTTTGATTAGTGAATTCCTCCATTGTGAGATCAAAAGTATTATCTTATCTTATTTTGCATATTGTACATTGTTTTTCCCTTCTGACGTGATAAAAGTCCTTTTTGCAAATGTAATACCCGCCTACCAAAAGGGTAGTTCGAACAGTTAGTTCGAACTATCTGTGGTGCTGACTCAAATTAATCAATGGCAGCACAAGGTAAATGCAGCCATACTGTACCATTGGGCCATAAGTGAGTCCTGTCACTATTCTCGTGCTTAAAAATAAAAACAATGTTTTCAACTTTTCTTCTTAAGATGACCACTGTGCTAGTGCAAAACTTTATTCGGTCAAATAAAGTCCAAAGCACTTGAAGCATGCACCTTCTGCTCTCCCTCTAAATGCACCCTGCCTTCAGACACAGTCGTTTTTCAGCCAGTGTCCAGAATGATAAAATCTAGCTGCAGAAATGCCGTATTTATCTCCACAGCATCATTTACGCTGGCAGAGATTAACAAGGTGGAGAGGGTCATCCACAAGAGGGGTGGCAGCTTGGGGTCCTCTGTCTTCTGTCTGTTCTGCTCCAGTGCTTTGAGCGCATCAAAAGAGCTTTCTCCATAGCTTTTATTATTGTATTACATTAATAATGGTATGGACGAAAAGGACAAAAGGTTATAACATTAGAGTTTTAATCCAGTTTTGCAGTGGTAAAGGGCAGACTAATGTCACCATCTTGGGGCCCGTCATATTGTTTTGAATGTTCATGTGTCTCAGTGTGTGATGGAGTGCTGGCATAGGGCAGTCATTAAAGCAGGGGATCACCAGCTCTTTCAAAGAAGGCCTCTGATTGGTTCCCTTGAGACTGGACAGTGATGAGGTCTTTGACCCCGCAGCATGGTTTTTCTGCCAAAAAATAAATCAAAAATGATCTATTGGACGCTGCACTATCATTTATGTGGATTCATGAATGCGAGTCCTTGCCACTGGTCAAATGAAGGAAAATATGTATAGCTTTAAGACTGTTTGAAATAAATATTTTAGCATTTTATTTGGTGGTTTAGGCCTTCAGTGTAGAAATAAATTCTTAGTGTTTCACATGACAAAATATATCTTTTGTACGTCATGAGCTATGGACAGATTTATGAAGTTTCCTTAGAGTTTCCTTAGCATTTTGATAAGCAAACAGTGAAATCTCTTGGTGGAAATTCCCTGGAATTAAAGTCCATCCAATGCCAGAAATGCTATTAGTCAGATTCCTAGGAAATACTTTAGAATAATTCAGCAGATGTTTTTATATTACTAACAAGTTAGATGTATCCAAAAGTGTATGTCTATTGCAGGTTCATCTGTCAAGGAGTCAGTGCTTAGGGACCTATTTGTCCCCAACAGGAAGAGCAAAGGGTGAGGGATGAGGTGTGGGAGTACCCCCTGGCCTGTCTGGGAGCGTCCCAGAACACCCAAGATGGATGTGGAGGGGGGGGGGGGGCAAGCGGGAAAGACCTGGCTCGAACCAAGAGTGGAGCAAGGGCATTGGAGAAGAATGGTGGGAAGAGAAGATGAGCTATGCCCGGACAGTCCCCTCTTTTGATCTGCCATTGAATGATGCTTCTTTCAGTGGGTGATTGAGACCACCTGGGGGGCAGTATGTGTGTATGTGTGCGTGTTTGTTTATGAACGCCTGGGGGAGGGGCTAGAGATGCCTGTCAACCTCCCACAGCCACCCACATTAGAGTGATTGAACCAAAGTGATGGCCCACGTCCAGACAGTGTCAATGTCCTCAGTGAAGACAAGCAGCTTTCATTACGGGCAACACTGGAGACGATGCACCACTGAGCTTTTGTGTGTTTGTTATGGCTGTCAATTAAACTAATAGCTCATTATAGAATTAACTAGCTTGAAGTATATCTCAGATGAATTGAGCTGAGGTGTTGACTTAATTTGCCCCGCCCATGTTATTTTTGCAGTGTCTTCTGCAAATTATTTATTTATCAGGCCTTCCCTTCCCTCCTGCGGCATCGATCATGAATAATATGGTGATTTCCAAATGAGGTGGCCCCTCCCCCTCACCTCTCCATTTTTTAAGCCTGCCCACACATGCCTGTTTATCACCTGCTCATGTATTTTTTGCACACACACGCATGTACACACACACACACACACACAGACACACACACACACACACACACACACACACGCACACACACACACACATTTGATATTTGTCTACGATGAGAACACTTGCCATTGATCAGCAAATTCACCTTTTACAACTGCAGTATAATGAAATAATAATAGGACATGCCTGTTTCTGTTCTCTCTCTTCAGATAAATCAGGGGCCAGCAGTCTGTTCATGTCCTAGTATCTGTTCAGCTCGCTTTGGCCCAAGGCTGATGACGATTCCAAAATCTGCGCTTTGGATTCACATGGAAAGGAAAGACACTGTGTCGCGTGGGTTACGCCAGTGGAAAAGGTCTATAAGCAGACTATCAGAGCTGGGACTCAAACCCACAATGCTGATGTCAGAGGAGTGTCCAACATGTGTGCTCATAAGTTCACATACTCGATTTCATTGCATTTATTCAGAGAAAATGAATGATAACACAACAAAAGTATTTTTCACTGATAGCTTGTGGTTGTGTGAAGCTGTTTATTGTGAAACAATAAGTTTGTTTACTCAAAAAATACTGATGAGGAGGAGGAGGTTACACACAAACACACACTTTTGTGTTATGCATTTTCTCTGAATAAAGGCAAAAACAACTGTCTATGTTCTTACCAACTTGGCCATCAGGGCGCTCTTTTTTTTTTTTTTTTTACTTTCATATTTGTATACTTTATTATTCCCATATGAAATGATTTTGGCATCTGAACCATCCTTCAACAGGTGCCTGAGGGGAATCTGTCATTAACAGTGGGCATGCGCCTGGGGCACACACCACTCAGGATTGTAGCCTTGGGCTAATTTGCATCCGTTGTCCCACACTCATACACACAAACACCCTCTCATTCATCCTGATCTATTGTACATGTTTTTAGTGGTAGGGGAAACCGGAGCACCCGGAGGAAACCTACGCAGTCACGGGGAGAACATGCAAACTCCACACAGAAAGGCCCCATCCTGGCCCGGGGATCGAACCCCAGACCTTCTAGCTGTGAAGCACGAGCGCTAACCACTGCGCTACCATGCTGCTATTAGAGTTACCTTGATGAAGGCCTTCAGTAAATGATTTTAGTGGTCGGGGAAAGTCTTGCTGTGAGACAGCGCTAACCACAGTGCCTCCTTAATTTGCCACTTCACTTGTGTGGGACTGTAATCTGCCAAAAGACAGATTGATATTGCTGTGCAAATTTCATTAGCACAGCAATATCAATCTGAAAAGCCTAAGGTTTAAATTGTTCGGGAAAAGAATGAACTTTTGAGGCAATGTTTGCTGCTGATTGGATCAAGCGCACCCCTTTTAGCCAATCACAGCGAGTCTTAAGGTTAAGGTTAAGGTTAACTTTATTGTCCCCGTAGGGAAATGTGTCCTCTGCATTTGACCCATCCTTCGATGCCACTGGGGCAATCCATCAGGAGCAGTGGGCGACCGCAGTGCAGCGCCTGGGACCCTTCTTCACATGTGAAGCCAGGCTCATGGTCAGAATCACCTGCTGGAGCATTTAACCTCATGTGCCTGTTTTGGGTTGATGGGGGAAACTGGAGCACCTGGAGGAAACCCATCCAGACATGGGAGAAACATGCAAACTCCACACAGAAAGGCCCCACGGGGCGGGAATCGAACCCGGGACCTTCTTGCTGTGAGGCAAGAGCACTATGTCGTCAACTATATTTACGCCAATACCGCCACGGGATTGGTCCGAAACTCCAGGTTAATTAAGCCAAGCGTAGAAGATTAGCTTCTTGTAAGATGTATTTTTTGTGAGTTTGTGGAATCACTAATCTCACAAGAACTCATTTCACCGCGCAAGGTTATTAGGATTGACCATTACCCTATCAAACTAAAAACTATAAAGAAAACACGAAAAGCAGTTAGACAGCCTGCACACAAACAGAGCCAGTCAAAAGGCCCTGAGCAGAGGTCATTGTCTCAGTAGGGCACAAAGGTGGCCTTGTGAACATGCGTCAGACACAAGATAAGTCGCCAACGTGGAGAACTCACAACATTATCAGGAATAGCGTGTGTGAGACAGGGGTCAATGACAAATACAAACAGGTGAGGGGGAACTTTTGCTTTGAATCCTTTCATTTCCAAACAACACAAGGAGGAGCGGTGTGCTTGTTGTTAACATGTGATCCTAAAGACTTAACAGCTCGGCTCCCAGTTTATCTCTCCGTGACTCGAGGTGGTGACCTTTCAATAATGTGTGGTATGCAGGCTGGACAAACAGCTGTCTGCCCGTAAACATCAACAGAGCACAGCGCTTTTGTTTCCTGTCTGAACCCCTCAACACCGGGGCATCATCCACCTCTGCACACTGCCGGCTGCAAACGATGATTGACCTGTTTGTTTTTTCGCTTACAGTTTATAGTGCGGCTCAATAACACCGGAAACTACTTTACTTTTATAACATATCTCTTCTTCTCTTCTCAGATAAATTGAATCCAGTAAAGACCAGCAATTCAATCATTCACTTCCATTTGGTTCAAACAAAACAACACAAAAACGCAATGAATAAAGTGGTCTATGCTGCTTTTATTGAATTTTTAAATTATTATCGAGGGTGGGGCCCACACAAGCTGAATTTTGAATGAACTTCAAAGCAAAGACGCTGAACTCTCCTGGCACAATTTGAAACATGTTTTATCAGATCTATTTTGAAGACATTATGTTGTTTTGCTGTGGAAGAGCCACGTCCCTGTGCGTCGGTGCTTGAGTAAACATGTTTGCAGCGGCCCCGCCCAACTCCGCTGACCCGCAGCTGTAAACACACACCTGCCAGGTATGAGTCAAGAGGGTGGCACCTAACCCTTGGCGATGACCTCATCCCACGGCTTCCCGCTCATTCCCACCACTCCAGAGGCCTTTCTCCCGTCTACCTGTCCACGCCTCTTCCTGCTCCCCCCTCTCTCTCTCTCTCTCTCTCTCTCTCTCTCTCTCTCTCTCTCTCTCTCCCTCTCATTTGTTTGTTTTTGAGTTGTTATTTTGCCTCCCCTATATCATCAAACATGTGAGTCGAAGGCGCGGCCAGACAGGAGCGAATGGGGGAAGAGGATTGCGGATCACCTGTTGTTTGGCCACATACGGTGGAAGTGGGCACTCTGAGAAAGAGAGAAAGAGAGAGAGAGAGAGGGAGAGAAAAAAGGCCATTGTAAGGCGTGGGAACATTACTCGCAAAGCAGATGGAGGTGTCCTTTGGTCAAAAACAACACTACGAGCTCCCCTTAAATTGTAGCCCACAGAGTGATGCCGTGATGAGCCACCACTCCTACTCGCACATTCTTGTTAAATACATGCCGGGTCAGACCTCACCGAGAGAATACTCTGACTCATTCTGCAAGACTCCTTTTTCTGGGAAACAAGCAGTAAAAACAGTGCTGTGACCTTTCCAGATAGCTAAATCAAAGTGGAGTAAACTTTGCCTGGGCATGTCAAATGTAATGTTTGTAGGATGCACTCTTCGCGGTGGTAAAAGGACCCTTCGACTACAGCTGAACTTGTGTTGCCTTAAGCTGCACATGACATTTGTTTTATTTTGCGTGAACATGCCATTGCTCATTTGAAAATTAAGACCCTCCGGAGTTCAGGGACTGAGCTTTAACTGTTGCTGCACTAGCACTAACCTGGATCGGATTTGGGCTGGTTTTAGCCACAGGATCTGGCATTGTTGTGGGGCTTTTTACGCTTTCAGGTTGAGAACCAAAACAAACTAATATATAAACATAAACAACTTGAGCAAAATGTAAAAAGTTTTTTGCAATATGAATAAATAACATTATTATATCAGTCAAACCGATATTTGATTTGAACATGCCCTCACCTGATATCTAGGGGCATGGAGAGGTCATGTTTATGAAATGTGTATCCTACCTTTAGTTAGGCCTGAGCTGGAGAAACATTATTTTTTTAGTCACAGCTGCAGCTTTTAAGACGAGACACTACAGGCAAAAGTCAGTCAATTTTCAGATTTTGGGCCAGTTTAAACAGATA
The DNA here is from genome assembly GCA_900303255.1 of Lesueurigobius sanzi. Taxonomy (NCBI): domain Eukaryota; kingdom Metazoa; phylum Chordata; class Actinopteri; order Gobiiformes; family Gobiidae; genus Lesueurigobius; species Lesueurigobius sanzi. The sequence continues at coordinate 43,898 of OMNZ01056139.1, read as the reverse complement.
AATTGCCAAATCGTCACAGTAACATGTTCAATTATTGCACAGATTCATTGTGACTTCAAAGGCCATTTTCTCAAAAAGCATTTTCTTACACTCTAAAGGTGCCCACACACTACAGGATTTTAAATCTTTTGAGACTAAAGATCTGTGCACAGACCACACACACTTAAGGACAGACATGAGGACATACATACACACACATGAGGAGTCCCACCACAGATCATGCCATGAGAGAAAGCTTTTATTGAGCCAAATCTGGCTAAAAATCCTCTAGTGTGTGGCCAGCTTTAATTGCGACAACATCTACACTTTAGTAGCTCCTACAGCAGGGATCTCCAACCGCCAGCCCTTTCCAAGTAGCTCGCCAAAGGACTTCTACATTTCTACATACGCTTGATGAGTCACATTTTAGATGCATTTTTGTTCTTCTGAGCAAAATATCTCCAAACATAGAAAAGTATAAAGCAGAAACTACTGTCATTTTCTTTTATTGAGTTGAATGATCATCTTGTCAGTATAGAGGCCTAGTAACACTCGTGTCTTTGAAGTATAAGTAGCTTGCTGCCATTTTTGTTACACAAAAGTAGCTCGCAAGATAAAAAAAGGTTGGAGACCCCTGTCCTACAGTCATCAACCTTTCCAGTCTTGTATTTAACAAAGGTTTGTCCAAAGGGATTTTTCAATATTTAATTCCTAGCCTGATTTTCACTAACTATACTGTACTAGTTTATTAAAGAAATAAACCAGATATCCCACATCCCCTCTGATCAAATCTTTGTAACTAATATATCAACAAAATAAAACCATAAATATAAACCTGGCTCTCATCCATTATTTAGATTTTGTCGTGAAAAATATAGCCAATTTTGATAAAATTATAGAAATCTTGCAATACATTTTTTCCCTATATTTATGACTTTATGAGTAATATACAGCAATGGTTTAAAATTGATATCACTCAATTGACTTGTTTTCCCTATTTACCAGCAGCGTCTCGCCTTAAAAAGGGGTTAAACATTTTAATACTTCTTCAATCAAACTGTTTTTGTGTGTGAAATATGGAAAAATGTGTGGTAATAGGAGTCATAGTGGTGACACAGTGGTGATACAGACGCCTGTTGAAACAACAGCAACAAGTAATAGATGTGGCAATAGAAGTAGTAGTCACAGTTATAGTAAGTGGTGGCTTATCAATTGTGGTAGAAGAGGTATGTGGTAGTTTTACTGCTGGATACACTATGGAAGTACTAAACACTTCCACTACTACATGTTTTGAAAACTTCTACTTCTGCTTGACGCTTGTAGAAACAGAAAATGAGAAGTCAGAGTTTCAGGCTTCTCACATTTCTCCTAAAAGGGGAAGCCAACCTTTGTTTACAGCACTTTTATAGGCTTGGGATTATGCAACACTGACACGATGACAGAACGCTCGCCATTCAACTGTACAAGGAGAGAGAGAGGGAGAGAGAGAGAGAGAGAGAGAGAGAGAGAGAGAGAGGTACATCCGAATAGGAAGTGTGACTTGAACTGGTGACCACAGCTGGAGAAAGATCGGTTACACACAAACAGAAAGGAGAAAGGAGCTCTGCCCGAGGCTTAGTCGTTCCTTTGTATTCCTCCTTTCTGATTCTCCTTTCAGAGAGTCACAATGTATTCTACAAACATGCACATAACATGTTTATCAATGATTCCAAAGATGCCAGAGAGAAATGCTGTAGCTTTGCAGAAATAGACATGAAATAGACACAGCAAAAGGCAGAGTGGTTCAAATGTAGCATGGTAAAACATTAGGATAAGATAAGATAGTTCTTTATTGATCTCACAATGGAGAAATTTACTCAGTCAAAGGTACAACAGTAAAAGGTACAATATCACAGTAATTAAACCACAAAGACAGTAACTTAGTAAAAATATACTGGACTGTAAGGCAAGGCGAATTTATTTGTAGAGCACAATTCATACACAAGGCAATTCAAAGTGCTTCACGGTTTCATAAAATTACAAGAGAGCAGATCAAATCAATCAATAAAACAAATATAATCATTAATTAAATTAAAAGTGAGTAATAAGAGTGCAGATAAAATGCTTTCAGTGACATATGCACAGTGCAAAATGGATTATCCCTGGTTAGTTACTTTGCTATTTTCATCCCATTTTCATCCCATTTCCATGTTATTATCACTTTTCTTGATGAAAGCTCATGAATTAACAGTTAAATAATGAACTCATTAATGATCATGAGTAATGAATCATGATCATGATGAATTATTTTAACAGAAGACACAGACTGGAGAAAGCACAAACCTTTCTATAAACTTTAAAACTAAACCAAACTCATCATTAGTTCATCATGAGTTCATTATGAATGTGCCCCTTAATAAACAAAAGCATTGTGACTTGAACTATTACAAACAGAAGAGAGCTGAAATTAACATTCAAGACTAAAACAACATAATTAAGAAACATTTAGAAAGATTTCAGACATTTTCTCTACATAAATCAATTCAGTCCTAGAAGCTTTCTTGATAATATCTTTATATTTAATTTAAACTGTTTTCTGCTAAGGCACTATCCACCAAGTTTATCAGTAATAATAGTTTTGCTACTTGACATTATACCACTTTAGATAAGGCTCAGCTAAGTCTTAAAAGTGTTGCTTTAGTTTCAGAAACACATTCATAATGGACTCATGATGAGTTGATGATTTTGTTAGTTTATACAAAGGTTTGTACTTTCCCCGTCTGCATACTCAAAGAATTCATGATCATGATCAAGTACTCATGATCACTAATGAATTCATTCATTAACTGTGCTAATTCATGAGTATTTCATCATGAAAAGTAATGAACTCATGTTAATCCATGATGAAGTCAAGCAGGAATTCATCATGAAATATGCATTCATTGATGTGTCCTTATTATGAAGTGGTACCTTACTTTCTCCACCTACACATGGAACTGTGGACTGTTACCCGCTTTTGTAAATAATGCATTATACCTTTTATTTGTTTAGGTTATGTATTTTTCTTTTCTTTTTTTCTGGAAAGGTTAGAAGTGGGATACAGCACTGGTCTAAATACAGTTTTGTAAATGGCCAAACATTTTACATCCAGTGAATTTAGTTAGTATGGAGATCTCATTGTGACTTTAACTGAATAATAAACCATTATCTATAAATAAATAAATATATATATACTGTACGTGTTGTATAAAAAGAACAGAGCAGACTGTATTTGTTGAGGAGACTCCAGTCCTTTAACATCTGTAGGCCCATGCTGCTGATGTTCTACCACTCCGTTGTAGCCAGTGCCATCTTCTATGGAGTGCTGTGCTGGGGAGGAGGACTGAAAGTTGCGGGCATGAACCGGCTGAATAAGCTGGTGAAGAAAGCTGCATCAGTCCTGGAGCTGGGGCTATAGTCGGGATTACTATAGCAGAGAGGAGGATGTTTCAGAAGCTGCTCAGCATCAGGGGCAACCCTTCTCAGCCCCTGCATGAAACCCTGCTCTCCTACAAGAGCACCTTTAGTGGGAGACTGAGGATGCAGCACAGAGCGCCACAGGAGGACCTTTCTACCGGTCGCTTCCTCGAGTAGTTATCCTGTCATGAAAGTATGTACTATATATCAGTTTTAGTTTTACTGTTTTTAAATCAATTGTGTCTTTTATGGCTCCTTTTGGATTAATAAAGTTATATCCTATCCTATCCAATCCTAGAAAGTACCAAAGAACCCACTTAACCGAGGAACTTAAGTCAGATTAAACTTGTGTATTGTATCCCAGACTTATCAGTTATTCAGACTATGACATTTAAAGGTGAAACTCCATCAACACACCTCAGGGGGCATACATTATTAAAATCATCTTCAAACTTGAATTGAATATGTTTACGTACATTAAACCCTCCCTGCCTCTTCTTCCACTGACACACACACACACACACACACACACACACACACACACGCACACACACACACACACACACACACACACACACACACACACACACACACAACGAGGCACACGAGCCGCTAATGCAGTGGTGGTAGTGTCCCGGGCAGCATTTCCGGAAGCAGCCATTTCCTCTGGAGCTTCGGCAGGTCTCTGGACATACGGATGACCATTCCCCCTGGGCCAGCAGCTACATTACCCCGGTGTAATGTTGCAAGAGCAGCTGGCGCCAGATACACAAAAACTGTTGACAAAAAAAAAGGAATAGTGGGTCGAGATGAATGCATAATCAAATAAATACTTCTCTTCTTCTCTCTCTCTTTCCCTTTTTTCAACATCAACATGCAAGGTTGAGTGGTGCTTAATAAAATGTGAGTATACTCAGCAGTGATAGCAATAATGTGGCATTATTGTTAGGCAGGAGTAGCTGTAGTATTGTATAAGAGCAGTAACCACATTTGAATTGGA
>OMNZ01056139.1:8639-29927 GCA_900303255.1 Lesueurigobius sanzi | reverse complement strand
GGTGTTGGTTTTTTTGGGGGGGGGGGGGGGGGGGGGGGGGGGGGGGGGTGAGGAACAGGTGAGAGGAGCATGGTGAATTTGACAAAACGATGCAAGTAAACACACAGTAACAAAACATTGGTGCTGGACTATAGTCAATGCAACAGTGGGGTGTAAAACAATGCTAAAATATATTGTTTTTTTCATAATAGTGCTTGTTTTAGTGATACTAATCATTATTACTTTTGGCCTAGATGAATTGCTCAACAGCATAACAGCCACTTAAAACAGCAAGCACCAATCTGGGCCTGTTTTTACACAGGTAGGACAATAAGGCCTACCCCAATTCCCAAATAAAAAGAAAATAAAGAAGCTTGTATCTTATTACCATATGCATTCACATGTCAGTCCACTGTGGTGTTAAAAGCTGAAGTCAGGCAGTGCACGGTACAAAAGGTACAAAAATAAAAATAAAACGAAGAAAAACGAAAGGGGCAAAAATCACATGATTTCTAGAAAACAGAAACCAATGCCTGGAGAATTGAAGAAGGGGGAAGGGATTCTTGGAATACAAAAAAAAAAAAGAACTGCTTGGCCACGCCCCCACCTTCTCTTGCGGTGTTGTTGTGGCAGATGGTGACCAGTCATTAGTGTTTTGTCAGTGAAGGGCCAGATAACCAGTGAGCAGTGCTTGGCGGGGCAGGTGCAAAAATCCTCTGAACCCCCTCCCCTCCCCTGGCCCCGTCTGCACCATCTGCTGAGGCCCTGTGCGTGTGCATGAGGGAAATGTGACTTGGGGTGGGCTTAAGAAGAAAGGGGGCAGATTCTCTATAGGTGTGTAAATAAAATGAACAGATAGTCAATACTCCCTGCTGTTGTGTTCGATTATGGCTTTAGAGGCAAATTTAACATGGGTGATGCAATGATAATGATGCTGACAATGATGATAATGGCAATGGTTGTTAATAATATGATCAAATATTTAATAATCGTTACTTGTCAAACATATGTCTAGGTTGTTTTCTTTCACTACCTCCCTCCCTCTCTCTCCCTCTCTCTCTCTCTCTCTCTCTCTCTCTCTCTCTCTCTCTCTCTCTCTCTCTCTCTCTCTCTCTCTCTTTCCTGTTGCCCAAAACAAAACAGTGGGTCAGCTGTCAGGTAACGGACCTAACCTTTCATTGTTATGTCACAAACAAATACTAGGGAAGGCAGAGGTAAGCGAGCGAACAAGGCAGGTTGAATTTGCATATCTGTCGATTCTATGGGTCAAAGTTCATCTCCGCTGCTGTCAAAACATCCCGGTATTTGCTCTTCCCATGGCAGGACTTACTGTAATAAGCTCAAACTAAGAATGTACATGTTTGGATGTGTTTAGTGTAACAATTACGGCTGATTCCTCAATACTTCCTCATTCCTCCAGTATAATACCTTGCCTAAGTTTAGCCATAGTTCCCAACCCCTCCCTGTTTCACAACCCTCGGTCAGGCATTTCCAACTAAGCGCATTTGCATCTTATTTTCAAAAAGCATAAAAGGTGCCATAGGATACAGGCAACAGGAGACAATGGGGAGGGAGGACCTGAGGTGTAGGTGTCAGTTTTGGAGTCAAATGTGTTGACAATACAATAGAAGTCCTCCAACAAGTGGTACGGGTACAAAATGTGTTGTAAGGCAGGCTGCGTGTTTGTTTTCCATTCAAATCATTTCGTTTTAAGCCGGTTTAATCACACACGGCGCAGTTTGGAAATGGTTTAGCTCACACCCTGCTCTACTTCCGGTTCAGGCGTGCTTAGGTATTCATTTTTAAAAGTGGAATAAACAATCACTCCAAAAAATACTGATGAGTTGTGCTGTCTGGTCACTGGTGTAATGCAATTTAGTTTCTACGATGCCAAAAATGTCCCACCTACCTCCGTCCCACTACGTTACCCAAACAAGTGGGCATTCATGTCTCCCAACAACCTTTGCACACTGCCCCACATTCCTGCCCTGAAACCCAGTACCTGACAATTGGTAAACAACAAATGACACACTTGTTTTTCCGCACCGAAAGCCCTGTAGTAGTCACCATACGCCTGCAACAATAGCTGAAAAGACACAGCACATAACCGGACCGCCATTAAAATCTTATATTTCACAGCCCTCTGACTCACTGTAACCTTTCCTAAGTAAACAGCAACTTCTGACATGCCGCGGTTGGCTCATCTCTCCTGCTCAGACTGCGGACACGGCCCAAGTGGTCTTATGAAACGTTGATATTAAATAGAAATACATTTTGTTTCTACTTGTATAAAGACATGTTCTCCCATCGACGTTGGTTCCTGCGTCACTGTGCTGGAATCAGTGGATTTTGAAACTCTGACGCTGTAGTGAAAGTGCGTCACTGAGGGGCAGACTGAGGCAGACCATTCATACAAATAGACAGTGGTATCAAGGTTGCCGCAACTAAAGCAGGAAAGCGCTTCTGATGTTTCAAAATAAGACTGTGTCAGACTGGCTGCATTGACAGTGGCGTTTGCCGACGTTAAATAAAGGACTTTCTCAAATTGAATTAGTGATGGAGGTAATAGTAAACATATCCCATTAGCCTTGAGATTTGTGTGTCAGGGGTGTGACTGAAGGTGACTAATCCTCTGTAAACATCGCAGCATACATCCTAGAGCAGGTGTGCTCAAACTTTACACACCAAGTGCCAGTTCATAAAATATTTGACTTTCCAAATGCTGCCAGGCCAGATCAAAATTAAATCGGGTCTAAAAGAGCCTGAAATATACATAAATCTGACTAAATGATGTCTGAACTAGAAATAATCTCACTTACATACATTACTAAAGTATAAAATAGATTATCCACCCGAAGTACAATATGTACATGTACCAAGTCCACTTCCCACAGTGGTTTCATAGTTTGGAAATGCCTTGCACAATAGTCTGCATTAACCACAGACTTAAAAACAGCCCTTTCAGTAGCCTTACATAGCAGAAGGGAAAATAGTGCTTTGTACAATAGAAGTTGCCAAAAATAATCAGTCGTCATGATTAGAACACATTAAAATTAGTTAAGCATCACCATGGCAACAGGCAGCCTTATCTCCCTGCTGCTGTGAGCAGAGCCCTCAGGCACATGCGTACTATAAACCACTCAGGCCTTGACACTTCTCACTTTATGAATGAATGCTTGAGTAGAAAATGCTCACCTTTCACAGCAGCAGCAGTTTCTTTGAATCCCAGGCTGGCGTAGGGACTAGAGTTGAATCCATTCATTCCTCCCTTGCAGCCACATGCAGCCTTGAACCTTAGCAGTCCGTCACATGCTCCAAGGTTCCCCTCCATTAAGTTTAAGGCAATGTAGTTTAGTCCATTTTGAAAACCAGCTGACGTCTCCCTGCACATGGGGCTGCCATATTCCCCGTCCTGCTCATCAGAGGTATGAACGCCGTGCGATACATTCTCAACAGATGCAGAGCTGTGCCTCTTTATGTCCTGTGCAAAGGATGGGCACACGGGGGCCACAGTGGTGGTGGAGGAGAAGGTCTCGGAGCTGTGCCTCCTTCGCCCCTGAGGGTCAGCTCTGATCACTTTGGCCCCTCTGTGTGGATCTAGAAGGTTGACAGATAATGTCGGGGCACCTGAGAGAAATGAGTCCACAGGAGCTGGGGGTACCTCATCCACCAGAGTGCTGTCCAGGCTGAGTCGCTGCACACAGGTGGTGGGGCTAGTGGGGAGGGGAGCAGGAATGGAGACAGGAGGAAAAGTCATCTCTGTGTAATCGTCCCTGACCGCAGCAGGCTGACACCCCACCTGTGCCTCTCTCCCCACACTTAGATCGGTCTCCTGTTTGAGCCCCTGCTGCTCGCTGCGCTGTAGGGGGCAGCTTAAAGCCTCAGGCCCGTGTTTTGTGGAGTTGATATCACTATCAGAGGATTTGGAAGTGGATTCACAGGTGGAAGTGCTGAAGTCAATGTTGATGTATTCTCCTGGGCTGCGGGGCTCGGAGGGCAGGGGGTGCTCACTCATGCAGGGCAAAGTTCTCAGAGACTCCAGCACAAGACGTGTGGGCCGACACGCCCTGCTCCGGTGGTTCAGCCCCTCTGCTCGAGGTACTCTAAAAGGTGTACAGGATGCCATGCTCAGAGTAGAACTGGTCTGAGACTCTCCCACATTAGCAGGACAGTGGTTGGACTCCTCTTCTATCCTCTGTTTCTGTATAGACATAAGCACATATTGGTCTGAGTCAGTGGAGCCTTTCCTCTGCAGCGGGCCCTTGAGGGTGCGGGAAAGTGAGCTGAGAGACAAGGGCTGTCGAGGGTGGAGCTCTGTGGGACTGAGGATGTATTCAGGGGGAGTAAACGAAACCAGTGGGTCCACTGGAGACATGTTCAGGTAGTCTCCATTTAAAAGTTTTGTCTCTGTGTTGTCCATCCTAATCCCACACCACATGGGCATGTAGCCACTGTCCTCCAGTGAGACACTCCCAGGAGAGTCTGTGCGTGGGGCCAGCCCAGTGGAAAAGTGTGAGCGTGGGTTTATGATCTGTTTTGGGGCAGAGATACACATTGGGCTCATTGGCATGTAGGAGTCCTCTCTGGGTCTTGGAGTTTGAGGTGCTACCCCTGGCGTCATGGGCATGTAGCCATTCTCATCTGGTATACTTTCAGAGCTCATTTGGACTTGTCTGTATTCCTCTGGATAGGTGCCTTTAGGAGAGGCTGCGTGGCACCGGCGAGGAGCCTGGCTCCCGCTGGTATATGTGGCCCTCATTAGAGTGTACTCATCCAGTGAAGCTGAGGACACTTGTGGGGGAACCCTGTGCTGCCGAGGGGTGGTGAGAGAATAAGTACGTTTACGGAAACTTTTGTCCAGTTCTGAAAGCCGCCTGTAGATGTTCTGGTTCTGCCGCTCCATCACCATGTATCCATCCAGCTCAGTGCCATCTCTGGACGGGGGTGTGTCTGCTCTGATGGACTCGGGGGTGTTGCTGCGCACAGAGAGGGATAACCTCACATCTCTCATGTCTGCAGGACTAGATCCATACTCCTCACAGGATATGAAACCAGCGTCACTGGGGGATCCTGAGAAAGAGGCACTGCAGCTGGAAGGGCGCGGCACACTGTTGTCAGGACAGGATGACAGGCTCACCAGGCTGGGGGCACCTAAGGGTGGGGAGTGGGACAGTGGCATTGACATAGACTTGCTGTGTTGGAGGGACGAAGACTCAAATGTTCGTGTGGGGCGTGTCGTGATGGTGTGAGACCGGCTCAAAAGCGTCCTATGCACGGTGGGGCTGAGTGGGCTACCCGTTACCGATAAGGGGCGTGTCATGGTCCCGTCGCCCTCGCTGGCTGTGCGTATTCTGCACGAGGAGAATTTGCTCACCGGTGAAGTGGCGGCCATGCTGTCAGTGCGTGAGCGGCGGGGAAGCCCTGTTTGGCTGGGAGGGGGGTTGTTCAGGTGTCGCCTTGTGGGCACAGAGATGGGGTTGGTCCCGGATGACTGGCTTTTGCTGCGCGGACGGAATTCAGACAGCTCCTTCATGGCTTTCATTGCCTCTAAAATGGTTTCGTGGATGTTTTGCGCCACCACAGAGTCATCTGCTTGCATCCACAGCTCCCCAGGACCCGTGGCGGCAGAGCGACCAACTTCAATAAAGAAAAAGCTGTCTGAGTGGCCGCACCTCCGGATATTCATTAGCTGGAGAATGACGGAGGCGACCTCAGAGTTGAGTTTGACAAAGCTGATAGTCCGACTGGACAGGCACAGTCTGTACACTCCGGTCAAATTTCTGCTCTGTCCCAAGCCTTTAGACTTAAGGTTGACTTGCCATACCTCCTTATATGCTGCAGACACCGGCGTTATTACACCGTAACTCGCCTCGTCAAATCCTACAAGCGAGGACGCGGAGTTGGACGCGGAGCTGTCATAGACTTTCCCTTCTGACATTAATTCCGTTAAAACCTGGTACCAGCTTTCCTGCTCCTGCTCGTTTTCTGCCGCAACAGCAAAATACTCGTCCTTGGTGTAAAGAGCAATAAGATACTTGTGTTTGGCGTCCGCTCTCTTGTTGATATTCAGGCAGGAGTCCAGCGGTATAACTCTCTTCGCGGTCGACTTGTTTTTCCATTTCTTCTCGCTCTCGTAGTACTCCAGACGCGCAGGGATCCCGTCACTCTGCTCCTTCAAAACGAAAAAGCGCCTGTGTCCGTGTTTCTGCTTTTTCAAAAATCCGCACTTCTTCACGCTCGCATTACTGGGTAATATCGGCTGATCTCCCGTGTTTGGCGGACTCGCCATTCTCTCGTTATTCACTTCAGGCTCTGGGCTTCTTTTTCGTTAAGTTGATGATTTTACTCCTCTATGAGAGCCGGCAGCGCGTTTGTCCGTCTTCCCAGCTGAGCAGCAAATAACACATGTCTCCTGGAGCCCGGACACAGAGGGAGAACAACATGTGACGATCTACACACATCCAGCTCTGGAGTAGACGAAAAAAAGGAGAAAAAAATACACACGCCGACAGTGGGCGGTGCGCGCTCAGCTCATTGGGCTCATTGGTGGAAACGGGAGGAGAGGAGTGAGCTGGCCCATTTCAGAGTTGCGCTGAGCGAGAGGAAACGACCTCCTACTATCACTGCCCTCTTCCGACTCGTTTGTGCGTAGTCAGTCAGCAGGCCAATTTTATTTATAGTAGGCCAGCTATTATGCTCCAGCCTTCGGCTTTGGCTGTTGCTGTTTTTGTCTTTCTTAATTAGGACACATCAGGTAGGTTTGGGTATATGGTTGTCCGTGTTTCTCTGAACGATAACCGCGTTTATTAGACCTAATACAATTACAAATGTTTGAACAGGACGTTCCTCTCCGTTTGGTAAACAGCACCTCACCGGCCCCAGACTGCAGCGTCGCCACCTGAATGTACCAGAGGCAAATGTAACCTCATGTAAACCGAAACCGCCGGAAGACCTTGAACTTATGAGACATGTGTGCTGCGTATTGAATGGTAATTCATATCCACAAACCGAATACACACTATCACTTCATATCCGTGCACTTATCCTATAATGTATACCCTATCTAATTGTATTCATATACAGTATCCAGAAAACATGTTTTTAATCTATTCTGATGACGCACAAATTGCTTTTTTATTTAGTGCGTCAAAATCTGGCTGTGCGTAATGATGAAATACCAGCATCACGGCTGGTGATGCTGATGATGTGGACACTGGTGACTGTCTGACCACGTCCGTGCTTCCGGGATTCGAGAAAGGATGGGGTCAGAAGTGCTGGTAATGTTTTGAGATCTGGTCATTGTTGCTCTGGAAACACACACCATTCCCGGTAGCCAAACCAGATAGAACATCACATCTGCACTGCGCGTTTATCCATATTTCCTTTAGATCTTGGCCCTGCTGCCTCAGCATCCAATCCGCCTTGTCCTTCCAGGCAAGGTCAATTACCATGCCCTCTCAAGATCAATTATACCCATACACCACAAGTAATGATTTGACTTCACTGTCATGGGCAACAACGGGTTAAATCAGGCAACAGGCTGCATATTATGATGTGTCCCCCAAATCACCTCTGAGGTAGATTGAGTTCAGTTCATTGATGTGCATGTTTGCTATGATGGTTTAAATAGACGTGGCAGATCGGGATGCCAGTTTACACGGCTCAGATGTCCTCCCAGAGGATGTAAATGCTTCCTTGTTTGTTGATATTAGGTTTCTTAGAAGGAAGTGGACTGCATTCAGGCAGGATTGTTTTCATGTAAAAATACACCATGCTGGAGCAGTGTTGTTGTAAAAGTATAGGACAAGCAGTATCAGTAGTAATTGCAGTACAACCACAGGAAATGTGCTACAAAATTAACTTCTAATCCGTCCTAAAAACTTATTTAATAGCTTTGTTTGTATTATTTATTTCACCCAAGCTGCTGACTCACATTTGCATAACCCCGGTAAGACTCACTGCAGTGTGTCACTATGCATCAGAAATAGTTACATAAGCTCTGATAAAGCAGATTAAAAACAGCAATGTGAAACAACCGGATTACAGATTTGAAAGTGGCTCTAAACAAGGGAGAAATGACTCCACCCCCAGAGGCATAGGCTTTAGCAGGGATCTCCAACCAGTGGCTCGGGAGCTACCAGTAACTCGCCAGTCCTTTCCAAGTAGCTCGCCAAAGGCTTTCTACATTACTACAGATGGTCAATGAGTCAAATTTTAGAAATCATCACAAATCATCTCCAAACATTTAGGTGGATGTAGCAAAGTATAAAGTAGAAACTAAAGTCATTTTCTTTTATTGTGTAGAATTATTACCTTGGCTCCAATAGACCTACATGTGAAGAGTTTGTTTGCAAAAGCAGATAAGTGCCATTGACAAAAATCAACATGTCATTTTCTCTTTGTGGAGCTGTGTTTTTAATGACCTCATCTATTTTTGCACATCAAAAATATAAAATCTTTTACTTGTGTAACCTGTAGAGAATGGTTATAAAAATCTTAAACATTTTTGCAAAAACTTCAAAACGGAGATGTCTGCTTTTGCAAATGAACTCTTCATGTGTTTCTCTGAAGCATAAGTAGCTCACTGCCATTTTTGTTACGCAAAAGTAGCTCACGGGGTAAAAAGGTTGGAGACCCCTGGGCTATAGGCTGTTTTGTTTTTATGTTTGGAAGATTGAATGTTCGGTTATTTTGTCTACATTTTCTCCTCTGAACTAAAGCACAACGTTACTAATCTCCTAATTGATCATATCTAACGTGGTTACAAGCTCTGATAATAGAATGTGTTTTCTGTGCACACAGTGCTATAGATCCTTGCATTCAATCTCATGTTGTCAGAGGTAATTGACTCGATTTTCCAATCAATATGGCAAATGCGAAATTGAAAATTCTCTTCTTGTTAATTTTTGTGCTGATTGATCTTGTTGCCGTGCCGACCTGGTGGGAGGAACGATGCATTGCGTAGATGGGATCTTTATGTTATTGGACAGGGTTACATGCAGCTATTGAGCCAGAGCAGCTGTAATTACACTTTTGATCATGTTGGTTAACTCATTATAGCGGACAATCTGCTTTTGATTAATCTGCAGAAACCCTTTGGACGACGTGTGTTGATAAAATGGTCAATCAATTTGCACTGTATCTACTTGGAAAAGTCCAATATTGTGGAAAGCAATGACAATAATAGTTACAATAATAAAGTAATACTGGACACTCAAAGACGCTTTACATTGCATTATTAATTCACTCCATACTCGGTGGCGGTAAGTGTTAGAGGGAAAAACAAAGAGAAACACAGCGGATATGGAAAAATTGGCAGGAATCTGGATGTCTTATGCAGGAAAAGTTTATTTACCAACAGTGCAGGACCCGGAGAAATGAACTTGAGACAATGCCTGAGAGACAAGGTTACAGAGATGGTATGTGGGTACACCATGGTCCCATGGTGCTTAGCAATTTTATTTCATTGTGTTCTTTAACAGTAAGTTAAGGTTCCCACACACTAGAGGATTTTTAATCTTTTGCGACTAAAGAGCTGTGCACAGGCCACACACACTTAAGGACAGACAAGAGGACACACATACGCACACATGAGGAGTCCCACCACAGATCATGCCATGAGAGAAAGTTTTTATTGAGCCACGCCTCCTCAGACTAAAAATCTGGCTAAGCTGGTCCAGCTTGACCAACAACAACCCTCTCATAACATTGAAGCATAAACTGTAAACCCTGATTGGCTGGGATAACTAAAAAGTGAGGAAACCGTTACCTTAAATTAGCAGCTAACTATAAGATTAGATAGTTCTTTATTGATCTCACAATGGAGACATTTACTTGCTACAACAGCTCTTAGGACACACAGTGGGGTGCAAAAAGTCAGGAATTGTGCCATCAGGAAGAAAAAGGTTTGCAAACAGTAGTAATAATACTGGAATAAAAAAAAGCTAATAATGATAACAATAAAATAAGTGTCTCTTAGCATCTATTAATAAAAATCGGTATAAACTGTAAAAAAAGCATCTCTTATGTACACTGGGTAAAAAGAAATACGATAATAAAGGTGAAATGTACTTGAATAACCCAAAGCGAGTAAGAGCACTTCATGCAATAAAGCACTTGACTCAAGCACGGCGAGCTTGGATATATAAGGGGACACTGTTAATGATAGCTGCACATTGTGAGTTAGATTTAGGTTTAGGACAGTAATGTTAAGTTAGAAATATTAAATATTTGCTGTCACGTCACCATTTTGAGAACTTTTATACAGTGGGTTTATACAGTGTGGGCAAAGTGGTGTCTTGCCCAAGGACACAACGACAGGAGCCGGTCATGAGACAACCCACCGTCTGAGCCGCAGGCGCTTAGGAACTGCCTGGAACACCGCAATATTTAACATAACCATTTAATCTTTTCAACACAGTCCAATTTAAAGTATAAAGCTCTAAATCAGGATCAAAACGAGGTCAAATGAACTCACCTTCTGCACCATTTCAACTTGTTTTAGGCTGTTAGCATGATGTTTAAATCTCAGTCAGACCCCGGGGATTTTGCTGGTGCAGTATTTCTTGTTGGTTCAGGCTTTCATCATGAATCTTCCTATGAAACTTAGCAAATAAATTCTAAATAATAGGGTTTGGCTAATAAAAATGGTCACTTTTGGGTCCCAGCCCACCAGTTGATCACGACTGTGTTAGCTTTTGATTATTATTCCTAGGTTATAATGCCAAACGCTATCCATGTTGGGACTGTTCCATATCTTAGCCTTCCTGGATTGACTACATTTAGGTATTTATCATTTTAAAGTATAATCCAGCCTCAAATAATCACGTTATCTACAATATGTTCCACAGTGCAAAGCTTGGTCAAATAATGAGAATAAATATTATAATTTTATGAAATGCTTTTTTATCTCCTCGAAATGCAACACCATAAGTCCTCATTTGCTGATCTGGCGTTCCTTAAGACCCGCAGCATTTAAGATTACAATAAACATTTTCACACTTAACTATCTCTTAATTTTTAGAGCTTTTTTTTTTTCCATTTTATGGGTCAGTGGAACATATCATTATTTCATACACTCATTACAATAGACAGGGCATATATCAGACGCACGCAGCTACAGCCTGCTCATTTGACCAGAAAAAATGGGGGTGATAAAATGTTTATGTAGGCACAGACACGCAAAGACAACATATTTATTCATGAGTGTGTCCTCCCCCAAACAAACCGTGTTGATATACCATTACAGGACACAACACCATCACAGATTTAGCCTCTTTTGCGTTGATTTCAAAGATACCGACGCATGCAATATTCAGACTCCTTAATGCCATCGTCCGTCATTTGTCATAATTACGTCTTATCCGCGGTCACACGGTTTGATTTAAATGACAATGATGTATAAGGGGCCTCTCCGGAGAAAGAGGGACGGATATGCCCTGTACATTTATACAGCGCGAGGCTTATCAAAATTTTAATAGGGAGAAATCTATATGCATGTCGTCTAGTGAAGGACTTCTTTCAGGGTCGCCTACTGTGTGAATACAGTAATGATAAAAAGCCAAGGCAGTCTGTCTTGTGCTTCAACAATGGGCTTCTATAGCACTGGAGACACGAGACTATATAGACCCCAGCAGTGAAGACGCTAGAGGAATTGCGATAGTAGTGTGTATACAGTACGATGATTAATATTTCATACATTTGCAATCATAAACACCTACTGGAAAATGATTTAGGGCTGAATGATATGAGAAAACAGTCTTATTAAGTCTTGTATTGTCTTATTGTGATATTCAAAACTGTCTTGAATATTGTGATAACAGTATTATAGCCTATCAATATTATACTAAACCATTTCAGCATATACTGCAGCGGTTCCCAACGTATTTTGTATCGCGTACCCCTTTGGGTTTCATTTATACTCTGAGTACCCCCTGCCTTGATGGTTTTGTCGATGAGTTAGAAAGATGAGACTAAAGCTCCTATTTATCAGTTAAAAGATGCTATATACTCTCAAAATAAAATGTTTAAATAGCTTTTCTTTGAACATAACAATCAAAAATACAATGTAGTTTTCTGAAATTGTTCCAAGTACCCCCTGTTAAGCTCTCGTGTACCCCCCGGCGTCTCCGTACCCCTGGTTGGGTAACACTGATATACTGTATGTTTCATTACATGTAAACAAAAAACATGTACAATTGGTTTTGCTGTTCATCAAATTTGATCAAATACAAGACCAAAATGAGGCTGAAATGGAACGAAATGAGAAAAATCAGAGAAGTAGTGGTACATTGTGGCTGCTCACAGTATTGCGTGAAGACCAAAAAACGAGAAAAAGTCTGCAGTAAGTCTTAGTATAGCTCCCAATACTGTTTAAGTACTTTCTTTTTGAGCAGACCAGTTTAGGTTTATCTGCATTCCAGTTTCGATTGCGTCCTTTCTACAATCTTCCTCAGAGTTGAAAGCACTTAAACAGTTTACCACTTGAAGACCAAATTAATTTTTTTGGACTATAGCTCCCAATAATTTGTAAGTATTTGATAAATTTGGAAGAAAGTTCATGGGAGCTATACTAAGTTGTGCTGACTTTTTCCAGTATTGCGCCACCGGATACTTGGTTGTGTACTGTGCTGCTGGATGGTTATAATATTAGTGAAGTCAAAGTTAACTGTATTGTCAATTCTAACACATGCAAAACATATAGATAATTGAATTGTGTTGCACTCCAACACTCAGACACACAGCAATCAGAAACAAACAGCAATAGGAGTAGGAAAACCGTGTAGCAGGGGTCTCCAACCTTTTTCATCCCGTGAGCTGAGGCTTTTGCGCAACAAAAATGGCACTGACGGTCAAAGAAGCATGTGTAGGTCTATGGAAAGGGCTGGCGAGCTACTGGTTGGAGATCCTTGCCATATAGTCAGCCATTTCTAAAAAGAAAAATGATACATATAATAATTCCAATAGTGGGGCCATGTGTTCAGAGTTCTTTAGGAGGCTTGCTAGTAGGAATTCAATGATCATATTACTAACTTGTAAGGCGTCCCCTTAGAATTATATGCTTCCATCTGCGTTCTTAGTAGTTCTGAGATATTCAGATTGAAAATTTTAACCACTCATATAAAAGAATGGACATGGGTAATGTGTTTTTGCTCATAAAACCTCTACCAAACGCATACATAGCATTGATATAGTGTACAGAGGAGATCCAGGAAGACGATTACCAGTATGCGAAGAACAATATACTGATTTACTTTTCTTTTTTACCGAAACTCTACGTAACAACATGGTCGCCGTTTGGATACAAAGTCTTTAACTGTGGCATATTTTTAATAACCGTGAAACAATATCTGCAATGAAGATTGTGCCGCGCTGCTCGATGTTTTTGTTTGTCACAGCAGTGTTCGGCTAGAGGGATTCTACCAACTCAATAAAGATGCTGTGAGAAAAAGCGATTGCAGTTTGAATGTGTGGGAAGATGAGTGATGCTTCCTGCTGGCTGCGTGGCCCGAGATGACCCAGTACAGTCTATTAGATAGTCCCACCACAGCCATTTGTTTGTCGATTGCAGCTACTGGCAACATGTGAATAAATTGAAAACCTACATCAGCTATAGGCTAGTTTTTCTGACTGATGTTGACCAGTCATATGCAATTTCAGTCCAAAATATAGCAAAAGAATGTTTCTTATTCAGCTTTGTGCACCCATAAAACCAGATATATCTGCGGAATGAAAGATAGAACCACTCTGGGAGGGAAATGAGCCTGCCCCAACCCTAGAGAATAAGAATATTGGATAATCAGGGACGCCATATGCAAATCAGTGGGTCATGGCATCATTTTTAGTGGGTTGCAAAACAATTTATTAAAAACACACACAAACAATATTTTTGTAGTATTTCACTTTGTTTATGTACTAAATTAAATAATAATTTGGGTCTCATGGCATTATATGTTGATGGTGTGTCCCGGCGTCATACCAGTTGAGAATAATAATAATAATACTGTACCGATAGCAACAACATCAAATGAGTATAGTACTTTTTTGGACACTCAAGAGACCCACTGCACTAGTACATGGGAAGACTGTAATACGAAGAAGATTGCAAGATACCATTGGAGTACTTCCTGTTTCTCTGCCTTCTTCTAGCTAACCAGATCAGCAAAGACATGTCCTCTCTTTAGCAGTGGTGGTCCCAGTTTCCCCACAGATAAAATCAAACGGGAGCCGGGAGAGTTAAATCCAATTACTGGTGGTCGCTTGAGAGACACTGGCTGGAGGAAACAGAAAAAAAACATTCAGGCCTCAACATGGAGGAAATACGATGAGACGAAATTATTTTATTCCACTACTATAGATGGACTTTTACAACTGCGGTGGCTTTGAGCCAGTCCAGATCACAAGCCGACATGTGCCTGTGTTTGCCGTCGCCAAAGGACATACTGTAGTAGCACATTCCTGACCTCACAAGACATGGCCGCAAAAGCCTCTTCGGAGAAATCAGCAGATAATGGGGAAGCACTGGAGCAGACGCAGAGTTCCGGTCATGAAGGATGCATTTAGACATTGGACGTCAAAGGGCATGGTTTATAAGAACAGAGCCACGTGCCACACAATGACAGTTATTATATTGTTTGGCACAGTATTGTTTTCAGAGAATGCCAAAGGAAAGAGTATGTTAACACTTAGCTGCTATGGAATTACTTTGGATGTGCATTTCTTGCAGCTGGATCTCGCCCACATCCTCAACACTGGCATGCTATCAAGATAATATAATGTTTAAAAAGATTTTCGCGGTCATGAACACCAAAGTCCCCCAGTTTTCTCTTGTTTTTTACTGATTGAGTCCTTGGGTTTGGACCTGATTTAGTCTTGGTTTAGTCCTGGTTTAGTTCAGGGTAATCATCATTTTGTTCTGTCCCTGTTTTAGTCCTTTTTAGTTTGGTCCTGGTTTAGACCTTGTTTCAGTCTCTGCTTTAGTCGCCTTTAGTCCGTGATATTATCTGATTTTATACCTGGTTTAGACCTAGTTTAGACCTAGTTTTCTCCTAGTTTTCTCCTGGTTTAGTTCTGCTTTAATCCTGCCAGTAGAAGATGAGAAAAGTGTCAGTATTTGAACTCAGAGCTGTGTTAAACATAGTCAAGTGGAAAATCTAATGGGTTTCGGATCAACATCGACCACTATCATATTGAATATTTTTGTTGTTGGATAATAAAGCCTGCCATACTACTACTACTACTGCCACACCAACACAGTGTCAAAAATCAGACCATTATTATTTTGACAAGACAACCCATAAATTCCCCCCCGTTTGCCTTGACAGCAAAGATCAAAACAATGACCTACAATGGCGGCAGTAATTTGATGAAGAAAGATCACAGGGATCAGGTCAATGTGCTCAATTATGCATGTATTATAATTAGACAATCACATATTTAAATGAGATGTTGATTACCTTTTTCTACACAAATGAGAGGAATGGTCTTGTCGGGGTCAGAGGGGGCTTGCTTCAGCTGAACGTTAATCAGACGTGCTTTGTAATTGTCCGTGTTGTCATTTCAACCGTTTATGCATTTATTATGTGTTCTATAATTTGATTTGTCTCAGTTAGCCCTCAGGCCGCGTGTGTGCAGACATTTATCATTGGTGCTGTTACCACATTAGTTCATTTCTCAGGGAAGACAGAAATTTTGGAGACAGGGTTATTTTTCACAGACTTAAATGCCAGAATCGCAGCATGAAGTGACAGCACGATGTCAGCTTATGTGCGAGAGGTCAGAGGTGAAATTCAAATCAAATTCGAGCCGCAACGTGTCGCTCATCATGTGCGACTCTCGTTGGGCAGCGCCGCTTTGGGAGGGTCACTCACTGGTTCAAACCTCGCCGAGGCAAAAGACGCAGGCTCCATTTTACTGTACACATGTGACAGGAAGGGCATCCAGGGACAATCACACCAACTCCCCGGTTTTATATTATATAAAAACACGTAGGCAAAGATTCTTCAGTCTTCATCTGTACTTTGTAGTTGAAGTGTGGGACGTTTCGATCTTAGTCCAAAGATCTTCATCAGCTTAATGATATAATGAAATACATTTGAATTGAAATTGTCTGGCCTCCACACTACAAATAATACAAGTATTGATTTCATTACAAGTATTGAATCCATTCTGCAGGCTTTGGGCCGGACGTAAAAGACTTGTTATTATTGTTTTAGATCAGTATTGCAATGATTAAAGTGTTAAATAATGTTGTATGTGGGTAATAGGTGATCACAAAATGCCTGACAAAAGAACATGTCTCCTTTAAATACATTAAGTCTTCCAAATTATTATAATTTTTTGATAACCCACTGCAAAGAAAGCATTATTCATGTCTAACAGCTGACCATTAGGAGCACATTTGGTATTTTTTACACAATTTTAATGTGGAAAATTAAAGGGACTATTCCTCATGTTTTTTCCTCCTTTCATATATTGCAAACTGTGAAAATAATACTGTGCATCTAAAAAAAAAAAGCATTTACTGTCTATTTCATGGTTTGGACGCTAGAATTTCTGTGACTATGACCCTACAAGGTGACCCTGCTAGTTGTGAAATATGCTTATAAACCCATCTCTAAGAAGAAACAGGATTTTAGGAATGTGTTTGGACCAAAATTGTATTTTACACGCCCCCTCTTACATTAATGGTAATTAAAAAAAATATAGAAAAATTAGGTATAGTGCCTTTAAGAAACATTTAAGCTGGAATGTTCTGCTTTGAACAGAGATGTAAAGAGTGTGCTAAAAAGTGCAAAAACAAAGATTCTAACTTGGTCAAGAGAGGTCTGAGTACACGCCTATCACTGCCATTTTATTAAAAAGGTATTACAGAATGTACACGTCAAAGATGTGTTATTGAGCAGGGCAGGGGCCACACATTGTAACTGTATTTTTCCACAGAAATGTCCGACTCAGGCCCCTCTGAGAGCATCATTATTGCGTTACTATTGTTCTGGTTGTTAAATGAATTTTTCATGCTTCGTGATTGCATTAGTTTGTCACAGCAAACATCACTGAAGAAAAGAATCATTTCGTGAACGTCCTTTATGAGAACGACGACAAGGCCGCAACAGAGTTATTCTGAAGTGCAACATGCTTCAATTTGAGTCATGATATCTAATAAATTTGATGTTGATTGGGATTATTATAGAATTCTCAAGGGATCGGGGAAACACACATACAGGGGGGGGCCCATGTTCTCCACACACACAAACCACTAATGAAGGAATCGTTCATAATAGCGTACCTATCCTAGACGCATAAATATATTAATCCAACGCTCTCAAGCAAGTGATTTGAAAAATGACAAAATTATGCCTTCATGTGGTGTTATTGATATTGGCCCTTTATCTAAAGCACGATTAAAGTGGAGGTGATAGGTAATATGCATGATCGCAGACATGCATAATAACGCCTGCATAATGGCGGCATGAATATGGAACAAGAGTGGGTGCTCCTATCTTTCCTCCGAGGCTGCTGAATATTTAACATTCTCAACGCCAGTCTCACTTTGCGACAACGGGCCGGAGAGTTTTGTTTTCAAATATACGGCGTGATCGTAGTGGAGTAGTGGAGTGTAGTGGGAAGCACCAGCAGCGGCATTACTCACAGCCGACTGCGGAGTGTGTGGGACGAGCAGTCAGGATGGAGAGCCGCTCGGAAGATGATGGGGGCGTAAGGATGTGAGGAGGTGGACCGCTAGAGAACAGGAAACATCCTCCTCATCGTGTCCCATATCAGAGCTTGCCAAAGTCCACAACCGCTCATGTTCATTCTGAATCAACGAAAGAGGAAAAAAGGAAGGAGGAAGCAGTCATTCTTAAATTTTGAGTTAATTTCGCGGTGGTGATTTTGTTTTAGTGTGTTGGGTAAGGTGGTAGAGTCTCATAACCAGAAGGTCAGTGGTTCAATCCCGGCTCTAACCACAGCGTACGGGGTAATCTCAGTGACAGCAGTACATTTCACCCAGTGCACTAAAGTGAATGAATTAAAAGCTTTGGGCATGTCCAAAGGTGCTTAATCTCTCACTACATTCACACAGGTAAGCAGGGTGAAGTGTCTTACCCACTAATCTTGTTCACATGCGGCAGCCGGGATCTGAACCCATGACCTCTCGATCACAGACGGCCCGCTATGATCGAGGGGCCACCATCGCCCCGATCAAAACAACCAGAGAAATGTTCCAACTTTACAAAGTTTGCTCCCAGTGTGCATTTGTAAAGGTTGTTTTTGTGTTTCTAATTATACAGGATTATTCACCACACGCCACATTTATGCACATTTATAAGTATTGTCGACGGAATATGTTACAAAATACACTTTAAGTATTCAGTATTCTGTAGCTGAATACAGTCAAAGTATCTGGTCATCAGTGCTTCAACACTTCACTTTCCTTATAGGCCTATAAGAAACTCACCCACGTACCAGCCTTTTTTTTTTTCTTTTTCAAATGTTGTATTGTAATTGATTCACTTCTTCTTTTGCCAAGTATAAAAATCAGCTGGTAGATGTTTAGGAAATCACAAGCAAAGGCATTTCCATTGTTCGCTGCGAGCTTAAACTCAGGGCACCAAAATGACTTTAATTGTTAATAAAGTGCCTCTCTTATGGCGCTGCATTAAGATCTTGATCATTGACTCAATAATGAATGTATGGATCCATTTAGATGACCGTAATTGATTGAGACTGCCTTAATTGTGCATATATTAAGCTCTAATCTAGATCTTTCAGATATAATGATTTTGTTATCCAATGCACCGGTAATGGAAGCTCATTTCTCGGTTTAACTCGCAAGAGCAGCCACCCAAATCCTCGCCGCTGAGTTGACTCCTTCTTCTTCTCGGAGAAACGCGTCCATGTCGCCCGGACTCTGGATAATTTGCATACATTTACATTGTAACGTCTCACGCTTCTAGTTGATGCTTAATGATGTTCCAACGCGGTGGCCGAGGTACAGGCAGTTGTTATTGAACAGGTTATAGGTGCTAGCGGATATATAGGCTTCTATATGAGAGATAAGACACTTGTGCATTTGCCTATAGACAGTTTCTTTTCTGTGCTGAACCTGATAAAAATATAATACAGTCGATCGGTTTGAAATTGTAAAGCAGCTTCTTGCTACGTGTGACATTTCATAAGCAATCAAAAGACAGACTGCAAAGTGGGAACAATGGTTTGGTGCGGGGAAGGCATATTTCCTCCAACACTTCACTAGCCTTGTGTACGAATAAATTATACAGAAAGGAAAGTACATATATTTATGCGTATAGGGAGATCATTATTCCATGGGTTGAGGGCAATGCTTGGGTGTAGGTTGTGGCCTCCAGAGATGACTTTGACGGGGGCAGTGGGTGCGTGCGTGTGTGTGGGGGGAGCGTTGATGTGCAAGAAATGGGGTGCTTGAAGATCTGAGGTCCTCCATGTGTGACCGTGCTGAAATAAGCAGGATTTAGCCGCGGCTCCCACCCCTGTGTCACTTGTCTTCATCAGCCGCTGTGACTTTTCTGTGGCTACACCCTGTCACCCTTTAATAAATACAGACTAGACACAGCAGGAGTCTGTCAGGCCCACTTCACTTCATTTGAGCAACGTTCAGCCGGGAATTATGAGCAATGGTGTGGAGACTAACAGTCACTTTGTAAAATTTAACTGGTACGGTCCCGCCCTGAAATGGGGGAAGACATGGTGGAGGCACGGAACAGGAAGGGGTATTTACAAGGAATACAATTTCAGTTTATGCATACAGAGGATTTCAATTACTTTGCTCTCAAACCCATAGAGCAGTGGTCCTCACACTGTGGTGCAGGTCCCACTGGTGATACTTTAGCTTCTTCGGGTAGTTGTCCGGGGTCCCTGCGATTTCAGATTGAATTGATTTGATTTAGTAACAATTACATGTTTGCTTTAGTATTGCATTCTAGTTTGGTCTCATCTTGGTTTAGACATTGTTTTCGGCATAATTTGTTTTAAGTGGAGGACCATTTTAGCCCATGTTTGATCCGGTTTTGTCCACATTTGGTCTTGGTGGAACTCACAGAGATATGAGGTGGTACTGCCTTACAGGGAGCGAAGAGGAGAGTTCAGGCTCCTGACAAACTGGTAGATGAAGTTGTCCTTCAGTCAGTCGAACCTGGTACAGAACGAACCTCCATAGTCTTCTCCCTGACAACAACAGGACTGAAGAGGCTGCGAAGTGGGTGTGTGGCATCTCCCTCTGAAATTAACTTGTCTTCCACAGAAAATCCAGTTGAATGGGCCCTGTCCATATCATTGTTGAGTCAAAACAGTCCACTGTGACGTGCGACCAGCGTAATAAGAGCGGCTACCCTCCATTAAGCCTGACTCCATGTATGAGATACATTGGAAGACAGCCTGGGATTGCGCTGTTGGTTGGCTCACACTCTGGTGAGAACGCTACCAGACCAATGACGGGGAAACCTGGGCTAGATTCTTCCAATGTTTCAAATTACCGGCCCATTGTTGGCAAAACCTTTGGAAAAGAGTGTTCTTTGTCAGTTACAGCTGTTTCTTAATGCACATGCTATTTCAGACATGTTCCAGTCAGGCTACAAAGCTTTGCATAGCACTGAGTCTGCACTTTTAAAGGTTTTTAATGACAGATTCCGGTAGCTCTGCCATTTTAGTGCTTTTAGACTTAATAGCTGCTTTCGACAGTCACAGTCGATCACACAATTCTTTTAAATCACCTGCGAGACTGTGGGTGTCAGGGGGACCGCTTTAGACTGGTCCAGATCATACCTCAGTGGGAGATCTTTTCTCAGTTAGGCAAATTTGAGTCAAATTTTCAAAAACCACAGCATCTCATATCACTTTTATGCAGATGACTGTCAGATTTACTTGCCACTTTCTAAGATGGCTAAAGGCCCCCTGACACCCTTGCTTACCTGCCTGAGTGACGTCAAGGCTTGGTTGGCCCAAACTTTTCTTTGTTTGAATGAGGGGAAAACCGAAATTGTAATTTTTGGGCCCACTGATCTCTTAATGGACTTGGGCCCCATTAAAGACTATGTTCACCCCTCGGCCACCAACCTTGGCGTCACCATGGACAGTGATGCGCTCTGAGGTCTGAGGGCCAGTCCCAGCTCGTGGGGCCTAAGACGAGACTTAAAACCAGGGGGGACAGGGCCTTCTCTGTAGTCGGCCCTAAGCTCTGGAACGCTCTGCCCCTCCGTGTTCAAACTGCTGCCACAGTGTTTTAAGTCTCGTCTTAAGACACACTTTTATTCTCTGGCTTTTAACACGGTGTGA